>JAWDGP010001751.1:0-17500 GCA_033675545.1 Elysia crispata | reverse complement strand
CCTTCCTTAAAGTCACCCCTCTCTCTTTCTCTCTCTCTCTCTCTCTCCACCAATCAATCAATCTATCTGTCTATCAATATATTTTTCTTTCTGTCTATCTGTTCATCTATCTTACACGTCTCTGCTAATCTTCTATGTCTTTTTCTCTCTCAACCTCCTTCCTTAGAGTCACCCCCTCTCTCTCTCTCTCTCTCTCTCTCTCTCTCTCTCTCTCTCTCTCTCTCTCTCTCTCTCTCTCTCTCTCTCTCCACCAATCAATCAATCTATCTGTCTATCAATATATTTTTCTTTCTGTCTATCTGTTCATCTATCTTACACGTCTCTGCTAATTTTCTATGTCTTTTTCTCTCTCACCCTTCTTCCTTAGAGTCATTTCCTCCGCGCCCCCCCCCCCCCCCAATCATTCTACCAAAACAGCTCTCTATCTTTCTGTCTTTCCTTACAACTATCAGTATTTCCCTTACATTTCTCACCCAGGAATTCCTTATTCAAGCAGCCCACTATGTGTTACCTCTAGATCTATTCTATACCTCAGCTGTCAAAAGTCAATTTTCTCTTAAGAAACTCCTACTAGAATTATAAGGTTAGGCCCAATAAAAAAAAAGTGAATTCAAAGGAGTTATCTTTCTTACATAACTGTCACCTCAAACGCCCCGGTAATTCGGGCCAGATCTCAACCTGTCACGTGTGATTGACGTGACAGTCCATCCTGCGCCTGGCCTGTGACACCTAACCCACTCCACGTCGCGTGACATGACGGATATATGGCCTGAAAAGTTGAGTCTAAGGCCAGGTCAACCCCGGAGAGGATGTTGTATAAAAACCACCATCGCCCTTGAGCGTGAGCCTCTACAGCTGCTGCTGAGATTGAAAGCTCGACCACACGACAGTCTGCAGCGCGGGGATGGCTCAGTGGGTAGACCGCTAGACTGGTCGCGGCTCAGTGGGTAGACCGCTAGACTGGTCGCGGCTCAGTCGGTAGACCGCTAGACTGGTCGCGGCTCAGTCGGTAGACCGCTAGACTGGTCGCGGCTCAGTCGGTAGACCGCTAGACTGGTCGCGGCTCAGTCGGTAGACCGCTAGACTGGTCGCGGCTCAGTCGGTAGACCGCTAGACTGGTCGCGGCTCAGTCGGTAGACCGCTAGACTGGTCGCGGCTCAGTCCGTAGACCGCTAGACTGGTCGCGGCTCAGTCCGTAGACCGCTAGACTGGTCGCGGCTCAGTCCGTAGACCGCTAGACTGGTCGCGGCTCAGTCGGTAGACCGCTAGACTGGTCGCGGCTCAGTCCGTAGACCGCTAGACTGGTCGCGAGAAGGGTCGAACCCCGCGTTACGGGTGGATGAGTAATAGAGAATCTCGTCGATCACACGACAGTCTGCAGCGCGGGGATGGCTCAGTGAGTAGACCGCTAGACTGGTCGCGAGAAGGTTCGAACCCCGAGTTACGGGTGGATGAGTAATAGAGAATCTCGTCGATCACACGACAGTCTGCAGCGCGGGGATGGCTCAGTCCGTAGACCGCTAGACTGGTCGCGAGAAGGGTCGAACCCCGCGTTACGGGTGGATGAGTAATAGAGAATCTCGTCGATCACACGACAGTCTGCAGAGGGGGGGGTGGCTCAGTGAGTAGACCGCTAGACTGGTCGCGAGAAGGTTCGAACCCCGCGTTACGGGTGGATGAGTAATAGAGAATCTCGTCGATCACACGACAGTCTGCAGCGCGGGGGGGTGGCTCAGTGTGTAGAGCGCTAGACTGGTCGCGATAAGGTTCGAACCCCGAGTTACGGGTGGATGAGTAATAGAGAAACTCGTCGATCACACGACAGTCTGCAGCGCGAGGGGGTGGCTCAGTGAGTAGACCGCTAGACTGGTCGCGAGAAGGTTCGAACCCCGCGTTACGGGTGGATGAGTAATAGAGAATCTCGTCGATCACACGACAGTCTGCAGAGGGGGAGGCGCCGGATGGCTCAGTGGGTAGAGCGCTAGACTGGTCGCGAGAAGGTTCGAACCCCGAGTTACGGGTGGATGAGTAATAGAGAATCTCGTCGATCACACGACAGTCTGCAGAGGGGGAGGCGCCGGATGGCTCAGTGGGTAGAGCGCTAGACTGGTCGCGATAAGGTTCGAACCCCGAGTTACGGGTGGATGAGTAATAGAGAATCACGTCGATCGATCTCAGCCCCATTGTGTAACAGAGAGGTACGAACACCCCCCTCTCACCCCTCGAATCTCCTGAGTTTCGAACCCGGGGAGAAAGAGTCGAGAGCCGATCGTTCTAACCCGTGATCAAGGGAACGCCGGCTTTTCGTGTGTTTCGAACTAAAATTAAAAAAAACAAACAAACAAGCAAACAAACAAACAAAAAAAAAAAAGGAAAGAAAGGAAATTTGAAATCCATTATGTGTCCATGCCAAGAGCACTAAGTCGATGAGACTAATAGCGCGTAAGATATTTTAGTTTGACCCTGACTAATTACGTCACCAATAGCTACCCATGCAACTGACGGATACACATTCATGAGGTTACAATCTTGTCTATGCCAGCTACCAAACATAAAAACTTTTTTTTTATTATTTTCAGAAACGTCTGCAACATGTCTACAGCAGGCTCTCATAAGGCACCCGCCGCAAAACTATGCCGGTGACGTCACATATGGAAGACAAGGAAAAAATCCGATTTATATGAAGTCATCGTCCACTCGACCAGGGAGAGGATGGCTATCGGCTGCTGATCAAGCCTGGGGCGTGACGAATCAATCAGCGTTCCGGTCAGCCAGACGCCGGACACACACTCCCACACACACACACTGGACAGGCGTGTGTCGTGTCAGAGATGTAAGGGCCTGATTAGTTAATTAACCATAGATTTAGTACGACGGGAGTGATCTGCCCCTGTAAAGTTGGCCGTTTGATGTAACCGTTGTTGGTCGGATGCTCTTTAAAGATTCGACATTTAGGATTTATTTTTGTGAAAAAAAAAAAATTAAAAATATGTATATGGGGCTGAAATTTAAAAGATGCAGTACAGCCCTTGGAGCGTTTGGAAACGTTTTGATCGCTAACCTAATGTGGCTCTAAGCTCAGCGGTTTTCTTTCTTGATGTTTTTTTCTTCTTTTTTTTTAAAGCAGTTTGCGGGGGTGGGGGGTGGGTGTTCTTTAGTTCTGCAAGAGCGTATAGCCACATCTGGTGAATCAGGGGTGAGCTAGAGAAAAACAACAAATATCAACACAAACAAAACGAAACGAAAACGAATCATTCAGGCCTGTAGGAAAGTTCGCGGGAATATTCCAACAACTTGAACAGCCTTCGCAGCAACATTACGACAAAATCCTCCCCGAGATTCTGTTTGAAACTCTTCCTACGTGGCACTGGGCTGATATGTTTTTGCGACCTACTTTTTTTCATATCTTAAGAGGAACAGTGCTCAACCACAACTCACGAATCTGGGAATATCCAGAATGAAAATTGAAATAACACCAACATCGAAAAAAAAAACCCCACATCTATTAGACCAAAAATCTATTCGCAAGTTCCCATAAGTTTTAAAAAATACCTTTTCAGTAAAAATGAGTACAAAATCATTCTTCTAGAAGTTTGTGTTATTGATGCCACAAAAAAGGGAGGCCGCGTCACAAGCGGTTGTCACAGCCGCGGTAATGGTTTCCACAAAACAGAAATTGCGACCATATCATTTTTCCTTTACTTTTGATGACTTTTCAGCAGAGTGTGTAAAAAAAAAAAAAGGAAAAGAAAAGAAAAGAAAAATAAAAAAGGTTGAAGTCAAATATTTCTACTAAGTCTTTAGCGTTAATGTAGAAGGAAATTAAACATGTGGCTATCTGTTGCATAAATCATAAGCAATAAACAAATGCTGACGTCATGAGGCGTATCTATATCGGAGCAACCTGACCTGTACAGATTTCTATAACAATGTCATGGATATCAGCCAATCATGGACTCCGAGACAAACTCACCGACCAATGAGCAAGCGTCTCGCACAATAGTTCCGCACCGCAGAGCATTTCCTTTTGAAAGCATTGAGTCGCGAGCTTATGAAAACGATCGGGTTTTTTTTTAACGTTTGATCGTCAGAAAGAAACTTCAATTGTATTTTAATCACGCGAAGTTAAGGCTGATACAAAACTATTCAGAAATGGACGGTAAAACTTATTTTTTTTAAATTGTTATTACAATGGAGAGAATACAATGGAGAGAATAATTATAGCCTACAGGCCTAAGATAGTATAATCAAAAGATGAAGTTTTGTGAACTCTAGATCGTTATGTTTATGACATTATGACTTCTACAGCTATGGCATCGATATTAGGGGAACATGTAAAAACAAAAACAAAAAGAAAAGGAATTGGAACTTGGAAAAACATATTGCAATAAGATGAGCAGGACCTATAAATGATAAGTAATATTAATGAGGATATAGATTTTGTTATCGATGAAAATAGAGGAAGGTGGTGATGTTAATTACAATGGTGATGATGAAAGTGATATAATGGGATGTTATCATTGATTGCGAGATGAAGATTATGATGATGATGTCGACGATAGTAATGATGATGATACTGACCTAGTATATTGTTATTGATTCCAAGATGGTGGTGATTAGAGTGACCTAACACATGATTAGTGATTGCGCAATGATACTGATGATGATGATGATGTTGATGATGATGTTATTGATTCCAAGATGGTGCTGGTTAGAGTGACCTAACACGTGATTAGTGATTGCGTAATGATAATCGTGATGATGATGATGTTGTTGATGATAATGATGATGTTGATGATAATGATGATGATCATGATGATGGTGATGATGATGATGATTTAATGATGATAATGACGATGTTGATGATGATGATAATGATGATGATGATGATGATGATGGTAATGAAGATGTTGATGATGATGATGATGATAATGAAGATGTTGATGATGATGATGATGATGATGATGATGTTGATGATAATGATGATAATGATGATGATGGTGATAAAATGTTTGAGGTGGTAGTGATCATTGCTATCACAATAGCTCATGAAGTGGACAAACTAATCAAGTCCCAATACACAAAAACCAACTCGCATCCGAAATGCATTATTTATGATTAAAACTAAAACAGAAAAAAAAGGTCTCACGCAGACATAGTACAGTGGGGAAAATCAGAAAAAAAAATATCAACTACTTTATTAACTAAAGACTTTATACCCGCGTGAACGGTATGCGCACGTTAGTCACATATGGCGATATATGTGTGTATATACACACACACCACACACACCCAGACATCCGGAATCCTCACTCAATGCGGCCCCGGGTCTTCTGATTACATTCCAGACATATCGGAAACTGGTACTGGTAGCAACCGCATTATTACTGACGTGTCTCGACTACTCTATCTAATAACAGGGGGGGGGAATCAGGAGTCAAAACTAAATCTAATGAAGAAAATAAAGAAGTGTGAAGTGTTATTCAATTATTTTTTACCTTTTTTATGTTTGTTTTTTTTTTTTTCGAATATCGTATTCAACATGGCTGTCGTGTAAACAAGAGAGCCGGACCACACAGAGTAGGATGTCTCGGAAAGAGGGGGAAGGGGGAGGGTGTTAATGTTTTGTGGTCTTTTTATTCCTGTACTCACCACTCGGACAGCCTTTAAGAGCCGGGCAGCGGTCCCAGTCCACCCCGAACGCCACCAGTCCTGGACTGCTGAAGCTCACGCCTGGCCCCTGGTACATGCAGCCGTGGAACCCTTGACCGATGGTCAGCGGGCCGGTCAAGCTGGAAGAGAAACAAAAAAAAAAAAAAAAGCACCAAGATTAGGTTTGACCAGTTTTCTGCTACAGATCTTTTTTTTTCTTCCTTTAAACATCGAGTAAACTAACGTCAATATAAGTCGTGTTGAAGAAAAGACGACTCCCTAAGAAAAGACGACTCCATGAGAAAAGACGACTCCCTGAGAAAAGACGACTCCCTGAGAAAAGACGACTCCCTGAGAAAAGACGACTCCCTGAGAAAAGACGACTCCCTGAGGAAGAGGACCTGAAGTGCGGAGAGTTTAAACTTTCCACGACGCTTTTGTCTTAACGCTGGAGTAGGTCAAACTTTAATTAGTTTTCAATATTTTGTTTCAGTTTTTCAGTTCAGTAGAATAAAATACCATGTTTTATTCATTTATTTCACATTTACAAAATAACAATAATTTGTTTTAATAGCTCGTCAACTTCGAAAATTGTTCACCTCTGAGACCTGTCTTTTAAATGTTATTTGGTTCACCATAACAAAGTCGGCACAAGTTTTCTATGACTTAATTACAATAATAATATAATGAACTTAATGAACTTTCACAAGAAATTTTTAGCTTAAATTCATATCTTTTCTTTCCTTTTTTTTTCGTACCACGTGTGACACTGATCGTGGTAGATCAAAATTCAGTTAACTTCATCACTGTAGATTGAGTAGTTTTGGAGGAGATAGCAGAGAAACAAATTCAAGTTGCCTTGTATAATATACATTTCTTCCTCTTTTTCTCTCTATCTCTCTTACCTTCCTTCCGTTTTCCTCCTAGACAAATGCCTTTAAAGTTTTTTCATCTATTTAACCAAACCACGAATCAACACTCAAACTTTGTTTAAGAGAAAGATGTAGATGATTTTACGATATAATATTCCTCAACTCTCTCTTAACTTCCCTCTCTTCCTGATCAAAATGCATTCAGCTATTTAACCAAACCACGAATCAACACTCACAAACTGTTTAAGAGAAAGATGTTGTAGCTGATTTTACGATAATTATGATATTCCTCCACTCTCTCTTAACTTCCCTCTCTTCCTGATCAAAATGCATTCAGCTATTTAATCAAATCTCGAATCAACACTTAGACTTTGTTTAAGATGAAGCTGTTGTAGCTGATTTTACGATATAATATACCTCTATTATTTCTTAACTTCCCTCTCTTCCTGATCAAAATGCATTCAGCTATTTAATCAAATCACGAATCAACACTTACACTTTGTTCAAGATGAAGCTGTTGTAGCTGCTGTTGGCCAGCACCACCTCCCCCAGGCTGGAGTCTGCCCCGGCTGCGCTGGACACGGCCAGGTTGACCGCGAACAGCAGGTACCTGATCCGCACCCGATACCAGCGGTTGTCACTGACCGCTTGACCAACAGGTACGACCAGTGTCTGAGCCCGGCCGGACAGTTGCCACGAGAGGGTCACGCTGCCGTTGACCAGACTTAGGGTCAAGCTCTCGGAAGGCGATGAAGATGTTAATGATGATGATGTTGACGATGATGATGATGATGACGGCGATGAGTCTTCGACAAGGGATAAGAGGCCCCCAGAGCCTGAACAAGTTCTGAAAGTGACTTGCATGGTTGTGGCGTAGTCCCAGGTGTAGTTTGGAATGGTGATGAAGCTGCTCGAGTTGAAATACGCCAGATCTCGGTCCGCGGATGTTCCTGACGGCAAACCGAGAACCGTGAGGATGAGGACAGCGACCAGAGTCCTCAGGGAGAATGAGGTGAAGCTGGTGGCGAGGGAGGAGGAGGGGGAGGAGGAGAAAGATGTGGAAAGGACCTTGACCTTGGTACGGTCCGGATTCAGCAGGTTGAGCGATGCAGCATGACAAGCATATGGTGATGACGCCGGAACCGGAAATAACCTCCTCTTCCGCGTCGAAGATGGTCCTGAGGATGGCGTCCGCCGCGCATTCCGCCGCGTTAGATGCCAAGAAAGTGAACCCGATGACGACGACGACGACGATGGTAATAATATCGATGAGGTCCGAGTCCCTGAGGATGAAGCGACACACGAAGTCGGCGAGGTTTCAAGTCGCGAGAACAGGTCTGGAATGGATGAAGACCTTCGCGTTTTTATTGTCGCGTGCGATGAAACTTTCCCAACGGGTGGTGAGGCGTGTTCCCGTCTCACGACCATGGTGGAGTTGTAAAAGACGGCTTTCAACAAAAATCCGTGAGAATGGAATAACTACAGCTACAGCCACAAACTGGAAGGACTTAGACTTACATTGTGTCTAGCGCGTCCAAGGCAAGGCGAAACGTTATAAAACTACGAGCCTCATGTTCGAGCGGAAGGCAATAAATAAAACAATAAAATCCACGTTGTTTACGTTTTTATCACAGCCTGCCTCTGAAAGACGTCAACAAAACAGAAATCAATGCATTGACACATAGAGCAATATATCATCGCCTGTTACGATTGTGCGACCTTCACATTAGATTCACAAGATAATTTCACAATTGGCTTAGAGGGGGGTGGCGGGTGGGGGGTGGGAGGTGCAAATTTCCGCCTGACTCACACATGCACAAGAAACAAGGTGCGTAACTCCATCAATATTGTTTTACAACCCATGACTGTAATAGCAGCAGCAGCAGCAGTAGTAGTAGTAGTAGTAGTAGTAGTAGTAGTAGTAGTAGTAGTAGTAGTAGTAGTAGTAGTAGTAGTAGTAGTAGTAGTAGTAGTAGTAGTAGTAGTAGTAGTAGTAGTAGTAGTAGTAGTAGTAGTAGTAGTGGTAGAGATAGTGGTAGTAGTAGTAGTAGTCGTAGTAGTAGTAGTAGTAGTAGTAGTAGTAGTAGTAGTAGTAGTAGTAGTAGTAGTAGTAGTAGTAGTAGTAGTAGTAGTAGTAGTAGTAGTAGTAGTAGTAGTAGTAGTAGTAGTTATTGTAGTAATAAGGGTTGCAGCAGAGAACAATTAACTAAAGGTTTGTTATTTAACACTAGTGACAGGTACGCTAGTTCGATTTTTATTTTTTTTTTAAATGGAAAACTGCGAATTGAATCCAGCCGAAATGACAATGTTATTCCTCAACTAATCTTTTTATACTAGAAAAACAAAAGTAATTTCGAGTCCCAGGTTGGTATAATAAACACATTGGAAACATACAATACATAAAACAGGTATTATTGCAGATATCGGCCTAACTGACCCTAAGCTTTAAAATGGTATTTCTCGTAATGAACTTGATATGCTGGACACGAATATGAAGGTTTTATTCCTAGCAAATAAATATTTTTCAAGATATATAAGCATTTTCTGTGTTGCTCTAAAATCCCATTAACCTACAAGTCTCGATTTCGTTGAAAACATTCAATTGTGCAGCCTGGCGTGAGTTGGGCCGATATCAGCAAATTAACTAAAAAACGTTGGCTTCAGATCATCGGAAGTTGGTTTTACTATTTTTAATATGGCCTTAAAGCATTCACTGTCCATATGTTACTAAACTTCTATCCTTTTTTTCCGCTGAACCATCTAGAACAATACACGAGATCATTTTTTTAATTCAATTTTTTAAAGTCTCTTTACCACCAGTTATACAAACTATGGAGAAACTCGATTCAGACCTGGATCTATCTGAATTTGAAAAATCTAAATTGTATCAGTTTAAAAAAAAAAAAAGAACGCTCCTAAAATGTTGATACTGGACAGCAGGCATGACTATCTATTGCTAGATCTATAGAGGTAGAAATTGTCAATCAATTTAAATCTCTATGACTGTAGAGTTCCATGTATAAATATCTAAATTGGGTCCATTTAATGCAGAATTACACTCGCATATCATCTCATATATGGCGTAAGTATACGATAAAGGTCCGTGCCTTTAAATAGGTATTAGATATCGAGATTTTATCAACATGAAGATTAGATAAGGAAGTTACCAAGTCCTCCTACACAATCATATTATTAGAGACAATGCCCGACACTCAGAACGTTCCAGACACCCACACCCAAAACCCGATACTTATGAAACACTGGCTCAAACATTGTTGACACACATAGATCTAGATTTGCGTCTAGAAACATGTACAGTAGATCTAGATCTAGCCGACGATTTGAAAAGATCTGAACAGGTGGACTAGAATTAGACCTTGGGTTTGATTGAAGTAGATAGAGTCTAGGATTTCATTTAACCATGACTAATACTGAAAATATGGATCTAGATTTAGAACATCTTTTGATTAACTAGCAATACAACTAGGCCACACGCAAAATAACAACATCGACGATTTAGAGTGTATGCAGGCAAACATTGTAGCTCTAGGCCTAATCCTCAGCAGGTGGAAATTCTACACAATTTAAGGATGTCCATGAAATGTATGTCATTGAATATTGTGAAAAGAAAAATCCATTGTTATCACCGAGACCTACTTCCTAGATCTAGCCACGTTCCTGAGAGGCCAGGGTTGTGTGCGTTGTCACCTGGTCCACTTTAGGGCTAGATCTAGATCTACCTGTGTACTGAGTGCTGCGACAATGCTAGGCCTGGTTGGCACTGTGACAGAGACATAAAGTACTACCACAGCGCAGGTAGGCGAGTCAAGTACTAACAACACAGTTACCAAACATACAGGGCTGCTTACTTCCCTTCGATGACAGTTGGGCATATTGACCGACCTTTCTCCAATGCTCTTATTTCAAGGTCGCTGTATTATAAAACGCCACTACTTTAGTACACACCATTGTCTGCTCTGTTCTATAAATAGGCACATTCCATTACTAACAATGAATCGATAGAATACGGAACTCTTCAAGGTCTGAAAGTCTATACTACGGCCAAGTACAGGTGAAAAAATGCGTTCAATCACATGACTTTGCGGTGACAAATTTAGTTTAAGGGGTCTTTACAGTGATTAGCTAGATCTAGCTGTTATACCGAGGCACAACAAACTTCAGTGCACTGGTTGCTTTTGCTGTTGGTGTTGTCGTTGTTGTTGATGTTACTACTACTATTGATATTATATATTTTGACTCATTGTTTGTAATAACTTTCACAGCTTTTACAGTGTGCACCAACTCTTCCACGGTATTTTCACAGATCCTAGACAGTTTTGGAAGGAATTAAACAAATTCATGTAATTGAAACAAACAGTCGTCTGATTCTATAACAAGCTACATTTATTAACGTCTGTGGCTGTTTTGGGGCGCACCGATTATGTTGATATTTCTCTTTCACTTAGCAGATGTATTAGTAACATTGTGTTCTTCATTTTCTCATGGATGCCAAAATCGTTCTTAATTTTCTCACTATTTTCGCTGATACATGTATTTTCATTTAATCGCAAATCTCGTTACTTTTTATCAATAAAAATCATCTGTTTTTATTCGACTGAACTTATGGCGGTCAACTGCCTCTTAACGAGGCCTATCAAGTTGTAAAATGTATTCATGCAATCGTAAAGTATGCGAAATACGAAATAACAGGATATTTGTGTAGACAAGGAAATTGACCAATGTAAACAAGGAAAGTGACCAATGTAAACTCCCCTTAAGGCAGGAGCGTCCTCGGCTTACCTTGTAGCGACGCAGGACCTGGGATGCCCCACATTCCATTCCATCCCATTGTCGTACTTGCTCTCCACCGCGTTCTGTACCCGATACTACAGGCGGCCTCTCTCTCGCTCTCTTTCTCTCTCTCTCTCTCTCTCTCTCTCTCTCTCTCTCTCTCTCTCTCTCTCTCTCTCTCTCTCTCTCTCTCTCTCTCTCTCTCTCTCTCTCTCTCTCTCTCTCTCTCTCTCTCTCTCTCTCTCTCTCTCTCTCTCTCTCTCTCTCTCTCTCTCCCTCTCTCTCTCTCCCTCTCTCTCTCTCTCTCTCTCGCTCTCTCTCTCTCTCTCTCTCTCTCTCTCTCTCTCTCTCTCTCTCTCTCTCTCTCTCTCTCTCTCTCTCTCTCTCTCTCTCTCTCCCGATAGTTGATAGAGACAATTAACTCAGCGCTAAGATCCAGATCTTTATGGTATTCGATCGAACTCTCTCTCTCTCTCTCTCTCTCTCTCTCTCTCTCTCTCTCTCTCTCTCTCTCTCTCTCTCTCTCTCTCTCCCGATAGTTGATAGAGACAATAAACTCAGCAGCAAGATCCAGATCTTTATGGTATTGGATCGTACTGTCTCTCTCTCTCTCTCTCTCTCTCTCTCTCTCTCTCTCTCTCTCTCTCTCTCTCTCTCTCTCTCTCTCTCTCTCTCGATAGTTGATAGAGACAATTAACTCAGCGCTAAAGATCCAGATCTTTATGGTATTTGATCGTACTCTCTCTCTCTCTCTCTCTTTCTCCCTTAAAGTCTATGTTACCAATCTCTATATTTCTTTATTTTGTCTCTCTTTGGGATCATCATATCAATTGCTCAGACTTGAGGGAGCAAATATTTATAAGATTCGGTCCATCTTTGAGATTGCTGGCTGTCTTAGAAGGAATATTATTGTTATGTCAGTCTATCTAAATATCTCACTATCTGTCTGTCTTTCTATTTATTTATCTATTTTATCAATCTATCAATCCACTTATCTACTTATCTATCTATCTATCTTTATTTATTTAGGCATGTATCAATTATATTCATTCATCAATCCACATTCTTCGAGATACTGAGGGGAGAAGTGTGTGTGGGGGGGTGGGGGGGGGGGGTGGGGCGGATGAGCTAACCTTAGAACTCCCGACGTTTTCTTTGTTTGTTTGTTTTGTTTATTTGTTTGTTGTTGTTTTTTACATTCCAGAATGTCACGTGAACTCTCATCGAAGGAAGATGTGTCACGTCAAAGAGAGATTTAGAATTTCTCATCGCATAATTTTTGTCTCCTTTGTTTAAAACAAATTTCCCATTTGAAACTTACGATTGTAACAGATGAAAAAATAAAAACCAAACTTTTCGCAATTGCTAGGAACTTTGGTCTATATTGTTGTTGATTTATTTATTTATTTTTTTTTTTTTTTGTGGTTGAAAGTGACTGATCTTTCGAGGGCGCTACTGGGGCTTGTAGCAAAGAACAGCCTGGATTTCTTCAGCTCCAGATGAGCAACCAGTGCAAATTCGTTGCAATCTCAACATTGACGGAGACTCCAGTCAAACCTGCACGGCTGGTGAAATGAACCTTACCCAAACACCAGATAGCTCAAACCAGTATTCGAACAGGAACCGTCCAAAGCTCTGTAGGTTGAGATATTTAGCACCCCTATACCGCTATAGGCAACTCTAGTTTTAAACATTTACCCTTGCCATTAATTCTTTTTCAAATTTTTAAGTCCAGAAGATCTAGATCTCTATGAACGTTGCACGTCAAAAAAAAAAAAAAAAGACACCACAAATGCGTGACTTTAAACCTTTGAGAATATGACAAAGTTTCCATTGACAGCATAAAATATCAGAAGCTGGGGCAGATTCGAACCCATACCTTTTGTACTGATTGCCCAAAGCTATAACGATTGAGAAATCTAGCACCCCTATAGGCCTACCTCGCGCTATACATTACTCTAGTCAAATATTTTTCCTTGCCAGCTCTGCTTCCAGCCACGTCTAGAATATCTAGATCTCTATGCACGCCGCATGTCAAAAAGGCACATAAATTGCGTGACTTAAAGCCTTTGCGAATCAAAGTTTCTAGTGTTAGCTTGAATACTAGCACCTCGGGCAGATCCATTTCGTAAAAAAAAAAAAACCCCAAAAACTGATTTTAAATCTCCACAGGGAAATTTTAAAATCGGGGAAAGTCACGCACGCTCAAGGTGCAGCAATGTGTCTCCTGATCTTATTAGAAAAAACAAGTAAAAAAAAATCTTCAGTCTAAGTCCGACATTCAGTTTTGTGAATACCGCAGGTGTTATTTTAGGACTTGTAAGTTAATCAAGGGAAGCTACTCTATTGGCCCCTCCCTTTGTCTACACACCAGACCTGCTGTATTATCCCAAAACGGCATGTCTGCGCATGTGCATGAATTGTTTTGTTTACTCTTCGTAGTTTAATACATGTTTACCACAGGAAATTTCGATTCTAACACAAACGAGAACCCTTTGTATTAAAAACGTGCATGCATATCAGTTGGTTTCTCTGACGTTTATCAATTTTCTAGAAACCCTGACTGTTGGAGTGTCTTGTCTGGTAACTCAAAACTTTGTTGTTGTTGTTGTTGTTGTTGTTTTTTTTTTTTTTTTTTTTGTTTTTTTTGTTTTGTTTTGTTTTTGTTTTTTCAGCCAATCATTGTTTATTGTTTTCTTTTTCTTATCGCAGCTTCATTAAATAACCTTAACATGCATGTGTGTTTGTGGTTTGGGAGGAAGAAAAAGAGAAAGGGATAGCGAGATGGAGAGAGATAGAGGTGGTAGAAGTAGTAGCAGCAGCAGTAACAGCAGCAGAGACAGCAGCAGCAGCAGCAGCAGCAGCAGCAGTAGTAGTAGTAGTAGTAATAGTAGTAGTAGTAATAGCAGCAGCAGCAGCAGCAGCAGTAGTAGTAGTAGTAGTAGTAGTAGTAGTAGTAGTAATAGTGTAGTAGTCGTAGTAGTCGTAGTAGTCGTAGTAGTAGTAGTAGTAGCAACAGCAGCAGCGGCAGCAGCAGCAGCAGTAGTAGTAGTAGCAACAGCAGCAGCGGCAGCAGCAGCAGCAGCAGTAGTAGTAGAAGTAATAGCAGCAGCAACAGCAGCAGCAGCAGCCTGAGAACTTTAGGACGGAGTCAAAAACATTTAAAATTATGAGCCACCTAAGCCCGTAGCTTTTAAAGACAGGCCACACCTCTAATGAAACATACTTTGTGATCACCGGAATTAAGCCTCTTTCTAGCAAAAAAAAAAAAAATAAAATAAAATAAAATGTCACGAGATTGCGAAAGCATCTAGATAGATCTAGATCTAGGTCTACTTCGCATGACCAGAAATTCTGTGATTTCACGGGATTGTAAAAACATGTAGATAGATCTAGATCTAGGTCTACCTCGCAATTCACAAGATTGTGAAAGCATGTAGATAGATCTAGATCTAGGTCTACCTCACACAACCAGGAATCCTGTGACTTCCTGTTGAGTATCAAGCCTGATTACTGGCGCCGTAAAATGAACGTGAAAAGTTTAATAATTTGCAGATTTGAGAGTGAAAGGTATGAACAGTATAATATCGTGATCTCGCTGTTGAGAGCTTCAGGCGTGATTGAATTGTGTTCAGGCATGACTAAGATTACAAGATGGAAATTGATGAGTGCGATGAAAGATGGAGAGAGGGAAATAAAGAGAGAGAGAGAGAGAGAGAGAGAGAGAGAGAGAGAGAGAGAGAGAGAGAGAGAGAGAGATGCAAGGAGAGAGAAAGAGTAAGCTAGAGAGAGATGCGGTAAAACTGGACAATCTTATAGAGCATGCTAGGCTGTTACTGCTAGGTTATCTTCCGTCTATTTGTAGATGGTTATGAGACAGTAAAAGCTCGAGAACACACACGTTCGTCTCATTACAACTTGTTCAAACCCATTCTTACATTTCTACAGCAGCCAGAGCCTGTAGCTAAACTGTACTTTACTCTTACCTTAGTCGTAGTCCATGCGACTCGGGTGAAGCAAAAACTAATGTGAAAACCAGATAAGTGTCCTATCTTGCTCTTAGTTTAACCCCCCCCCCACCCCCATATCTCCTATATATGAGAGCTGTTGGGAGAAGGAAAGTGTCGTTTCTCGCAATCTTCTCCGGTAATTTTGAGCTTACTGGTGTTATAGCCTGCTAAACTCAAGTTATAGACACCAGGTTTACTTGGTTTGTTTGGCGGTGAATTGATGAAAGCGGCGTCTTTAGTTTCAGCGCTATTTGCTGTTTGATGGGGATACAGCTATCAACATCCATCTGCCATAGGCTATGTTGATCCGAAGTTCAGATCGTTTGAAACTGAGAGAGAGAGAGAGAGAGAGAGAGAGAGAGAGAGAGAGAGAGAGAGAGAGAGAGAGAGAGAATAAAGATAAGAGATTGAGAAATGTAGATTCAGAGTGAGACACAAAGTGGGAGAAATAGAGATAGATAGATAAAATAGATAGATAAATAGAGAGACAGATAGATAGATAACGAAGTTCAGATCGTTTGAAACTGAGAGAGAGAGAGAGAGAGAGAGAGAGAGAGAGAGAGAGAGAGAGAGAATAAAGATAAGAGATTGAGAAATGTAGATTCAGAGTGAGACACAAAGTGGGAGAAATAGAGATAGATAGATAAAATAGATAGATAAATAGAGAGACAGATAGATAGATTACATAGATAGCTAGATAGAGAGACAGGTAGATAGAAAGCTATGAGAAAAAGAGAGACATAGAGATACATAGAGAGAGAGAGAGAGAGAGAGAGAGAGAGAGAGAGAGAGGCATTTTGTTTATAACACGAAGCTTTCAGTAAGAATTTCGGAAATGGTACATGTACTAGAGATAGAATCTAATGGACTCAAACGAACGTAGCTACATGTATTTGATATAGCTTACATCGTGTGATTTTCGGATATTTCAGACTTGTTTTGAGAGAGATAAGAGAATTAACAGACCTGCGGGACTAAGTGAACGATTGAGATCAAGATATGGAAAATAGAAACCATGTATGTAATTTGTGCTCTCTGTGGGCGAAAAACGGGTTGCCCCCCCCCCCCCCCCCCCCCTTTTCCAAAAAAAAAAAAAAAATTTCAAATAAAAAAATTGACCTCTTGGTGAACGTACATGTGCGATGGGTCTGAAGGAATCTTGTCCATTCTAAGATTAAGCAGGATTTAGACAACATTAAAACAAAAACAAGGGTGGCTTTGAACTGTACGGTCAACACAAAGCCAAACTCAGTTTCCCTGAGGCTGTTATTTATCTCATTTACGGATGAATTTCGGCTGGTTTTGTTGGCGGCAGATCAAACATGATATGATTAACTTGAAACAAGCTTATAACACCGTGTGGGGCTTTAACTTTTTTTTCAAAATGGTTTGGATGTTGACAATTGAAGTAGAAACATTCTTTCATTTGTATAAATCATAAAAAAGGGGGGGAAAATGTCCAAACAACTCAAGTGGTGGATTATTTTCAGATTAGTCCATTATGATAGAACCTACGCTGGCGGCAAAGTGGTTAGATCTAAGGATCAAAGTGTTGTTGAAATACTAAGTCTATACCAGCCTTGCTTTACTTTTTTTTTTTTTTTTTTGAATTTGGGACTAATGGCCATGGCAAACAAGAGTGTCGGCTAAAATATATTTTTTAAGTTTTTGAATATTGGCAGGACCACAATACAAAACCAATAACTCCCTGAACACCCATATAGAGGGCGTCAGCTGCGTCCTTCTTATTTTTATGCTTATTATTATCCCCATTATAGTATTATTGACAATAAGCCAAGACAGGCCGATACATGGCTGTAGTTTACTTTACATGTCAACATTAGGTCGTGACTACAACCACCAATGTTTTGCTGGCACTGTTTCAACCACACAAAGATTCATTTTAACTAAAACCGTCGCGTGTAGAGGATTTTCATCTTTCTGATCGAGACACTTGGGCATAACAAGAGAGTTTCTCGTAAAACAGATTCTGAACCTGAACGAAAATTTACATCATTTTTTTATTTGCGTAAGCCAAATGTAAAATTTATGGGGAAAATGCTAAACGGTTTCATAGAACCATTTTGTTGTTGACAAAACTGACGTAATATGCCTAAATGTTTATTTCGCACTGGTTGCCACCCTAGCGTTGGTTCACGAGACAATGGTGTTTTA
>JAWDGP010001750.1:130000-166114 GCA_033675545.1 Elysia crispata | reverse complement strand
TAATAGTGATAACAATAGTATTTCAATAAGTATGTAAAGGCTGCAGTTGTTTTAAATCGTTACTAAGACACATAAGGAGGAAAAAGTTAAAACGCACCCATTTGAAATGAATCTATGTTTGTAACTCTAAATGTAGATGAAAAACATACAAATGCAAGTATAAACGTGTTCTGTCTCGAACAGAATCTTGACCGCTGCGATCTATCGATATCGCAATCTTCCCTGTAGTGACGTGACACCTGACAAAACCACTCACGCCAGCCTCAGACCACAGAGCCACCTCGCCCTGTAATTATTGATGGAGACCCTGGCCTCGCAACACCTCACAGGTGAGATCAAGTAAGCAGCCAATCATAGATCGATACTGATCGATACAGCGGTGCCAGTCTATGTTCTGAGACCAAGAACTTCCCCTGCTTTTGGTTGTTTCTTTTTTTTTTTTTTTTTGGTTTGTTTATTTTCCCAGACATCTTTAATTTTTCCAATAGATCGGAAACCCAGAACCGACGATTGTTGTTTCCGATGAAGTTGTTTCTTAACAAAAACCAAAGGGGAGTCACCCAATCCCATGAGTGCGAGATAATCGATCATACAGCCTATTGATTACGCGTTGCCTGATATTCTTTAAAATATCGATTGATATGGCACAATAATTTTTAGTGGTCGCATAGTGCAATCTTTAATACGCACGCGTAATTTCACGGATCGATGGCTCACTAATTCTGATTCTTTTGAACTCTACATCCAAACCCGAGTATCACTCACGGTAAACCGGTTCCTTCATGAAATTTAATCAGATCTCAAACCTCATGTAGTACTACCCTCGGCCAACCGGTTCATTAATGAAATTCAGGCAGATCTGATACCCTATCCAGTACCACTCCCGGTTATCCGGTTTCTTAATTAAACCTAGGACCACTCCCGACCAACCGATTTCTTTATAAAATTTAATCAGATCTCATACCCTATCTAAAACCACCCACGGTCAACCGGTTCCTAAATGAAATTTAATCAGATCTTATACCCATCAATCATTCTCAGCCAACCGGTTAATTAATAAAATTCAGTCAAATCTTATACCCTATCCAGTACCACTCATGGTCAACCGGTTTCTTAATTAAACCTAGGACCACTCCCGACTAACCGGTTTCTTAATAAAATTTAATCAGATCTCATAAACCATCTAACACATCCCTCGGTCATCCGGTTCCTTAATGAAATTTAATCAGATCTTATACCCAACAATCACTTTCGACCAACTGGTTCCTTAATGAAATTCAGTCAGATCTTATACCCTATCCAGTACCACTCATGGTCAACCGGTTTCTTAATTAAACCTAGGACCACTCCCGGCCAACCGGTTTCTTTATAAAATTTAATCAGATCTCATACCCTATCTAAAACCACTCTCGGCTAACCAGTTCTTTTATGAAATTAATGTCATATCCTAGTACTCACTCAAGGCTAACCGGTTTGTAAATGAAATTTAATCAATTCTCATGCCTAATTTTAGATCTCTCATACAAAAATAACCCAACGACAACAAAGCGGACAGTCTTCCTCTTTAAGACAAGGCGTCTTATCAACAAGTTGTGCGCAAAAAACTAATTATTTATTATTTTGCTCAAGGGGCCACAACCAATGTAGAAACATACGAAAACGTCACCTAATGTTGTTTAACGATCAAAGTCAGAAAACAGACCTCATATCTACCGCACTGATGGGCAGAGTGGAGGGCTGCAGGAAAAGAGGAAGACCGGCAATGTCCCTGATGGACAACATCATGACAATCACTGGGCTGACTCTTGGCGAGGTCGTCCACAGAAGTCGAGACCAAGAAGGCTGGAGGGCTGTTGATGCATCTATTGGAGGAGCAGCCATCGAATACGGTGTTGCCGACTGACTGACTGACTGACTGACAAAATGATACCGTCTAGATTAAAATCAATGTCTAAGCAGTGAATTATTACTGCGCAAACTGCTATGACTGGAAATGCCCCCACTTGGAGATGAATAATGACAGACATATCATCCTCAAAAGTCAAACCTTTAACCGTGAGGAGAAAACAAGGCCCATTCTAGACTTTAATCACACCTCTCCACGATTTTGTTTATCGTACCCTGAACACAGGTTCCTTATAATAGCTTCTAGTCCCTTCTAAAGCAGCTTGACCTACATTTTAAACTATTTTTTTCGTTCTCGTTCCAAAAACAAACCTTTGAGTATTTGCTAACTATTATATATCACTGAAAGAGGATAGAAAAGTTTACTAAGCCTTCAAAAAGAAAAAACAACCAAGATTTTAATGTCAGATTTAATATGTGTACCGCACTTCATATCAAATGATGATGCGCTTGTTAACGCCTCAGGGTGTTTGGAATGCAACGTTTCTAAGCATGTCAGAACAATTCTCTGTCTGTCTCTCTGTCTGTCTGTCTGTCTGTCTCTCTGTCTGTCTCTCTCTCTCTCTCTCTCTCTCTCTCTCTCTCTCTCTCTCTCTCTCTCTCCCTCTCTGACTCCGTCTCTCTCTGTCTGTCTGTCTGTCTCTGCCTCCGTTTCTGTCTGTGTCTGAGCCTGTCTGTCTGTCTGTCTGTCTCTCTCCCCCCTCTCTCTCTCTTTCTCTCTCTTCTTCTGCCCACTCTCTTTCTATTTCCTCCTCTCTCTTTCTCTCTATTCCTTATCTATGTCTCCAAAAGAGCACAACTTGTCAATGCAGTTGATTTTCCGACTGCATTTTTACGAAAATTAGCCTTTTTATTTAGAGTGGAGCCCGATTTTCAGAACCGCGCCCGTGTTATAATCATTATCAACACCTGGATTTGAACTTCATCTGATATCTTTTTACTTTTTCTATCGTGGGTAAAATGATCGCCATCGAAAATGGGCCACGTGAAAGGTTATAAAAGCGATTCTTTTTACCAATGACTTTGAAAACTATTTGACATTTTGTTTGGTAGTTGCTGAATGAAACCCATAAATAAACACTTAGATATATTAATTTTTCTCCGTGATTTTTTCTTATCATAATCATCCGTCATTGCAATGTTTAGAGTTGATCAGATCTTGGTACAATTTTATAACATGACATTTTCGACTCGCTTCAGATGTCGGCAGCGCATCACTGATTATACTGCCTTTTAAACAAAAAGTGATGAGAAAAAGTTTTAAGATAATGCTTCGATTTCATAATAATTAAACCTTATAAGCGCTGCTTTTCACAACATACACTTTTAGGAAACTTCAATATTAAGAGAACAAATTAAATTATTAGGCTTTTGCCCAAGCTTAAAAAAAATATTTAAGTTTTGGTTGCAAGAGTGTGTATAGTGTCAGAATCAAAATAATAACAAGAGCAGAAATCTGTTGCGCACCCCAGGAATCTCATAAGAATGAAAGCATGAGGTGGTGAGACTACCGTTCATGGTTGAGTGATTCTGCAGAAACAGTCAGACAAGTGGAAGGTGAAGCTTGTGAGCAACTGAGCCGAGCACTTGACACAGAAAGTGGTGCATATAGCATCAGAATAATTATGTAATGGTTCTTTGAAATGTAAGAGACTTAAGCTTTGCTTCAAGCGTTGGATGTATGATAGTTTTAGATAAAGAAAGAAATACTTTCATAACAGCGTCGTAATACATTGAGAATAGAAATCAACGCAAGTATATTTTGAAAAGATATTTTGCTCATTGAATAGAACCTTTTACAAGAAAGAGAGATAGAGAAGCGGAGAGAGATAGAGACAGAGACAGAGAGAAAGAGAATGAGAGAGAGAGAGCGAGAGAGAGAGAGAGAGAGAGAGAGAGAGAGAGAGTGTGTGTGTGAGAGAGAGCAAGGAGAGAGAGATAGAGACAGAGACAGAGAGAAAGAGAATGAGAGAGAGAGAGAGAGAGAGAGAGAGAGAGAGAGAGAGAGAGAGAAAGGGAGGAGCAGAGATAGATTGAATTTCTGCCACATTTTCCCCTCATAATAATATTCAATATTCAATTTTTTAAAACATGATACCGTACTTTTATAGACTTGTTAGCGGTTTTTTTTAGAGTGGATAATCACCGAAATAATAATTGCGTAACACACACGACATACTTGCCTACATATTTGACAATGCTTTAGATAGTTACAAAATTTCGCTTACGAGTCAAGAAAACCCAAATAGATCTGGTTTGGTGATAATGAAAAAACAATGCAAACAATTTAGTCTTTGTGCCAAGTTCCTCTCGAGTATCGATTTCATATATTTGGCTTATGTAAATTTTGCTTTAAATACTCGATGGAGAATTTTTGAGAAGTGTAAAGTATAATATGTCGAAATGTCTGGAAACATACTGCTTTTAGCCCTCAAAAATAGAACCTGGACATGTATATTTTCGTATTTCCAATTTTCTCTTCTTCATAATTGCAGTGGGCAAACAGAGGGCCCGTAACTCGAGCCTGCTTCGATCCCAAGTAGTGTGGACAGGCAGAAGTCAGGCGTGAGCTACCGCACTAAGGGTGAAAGGGAAGTGACATTCAGAGTATACAGGGTGGGAAGGAAAGAGAGAGACACAGAGAGAAAGAGAGAGAGAGAGAGAGAGAGAGAGAGAGAGAGAGAGAGAGAGAGGGAGAGAAAGAGAGAAAGAAAGAAAGAGAGAGAGGAAGAGAAAGAGAGAAAGAGAGAGAAAAAGAGAGAGCGAGAAAGAGAGAGAGAGAGAGAGAGAGAGAGAGAGAGAGAGAGAGAGAGAGAGAGAGAGAGAGAGAGAGAGAGATTTTGAGGATAAACCCCATGCCAAAGATGGTTGGTTAGAGACTCAGGTTCTAGAAACTTTTCTAGGACATCTCGATTTAATCTAGTACCATGAAGAAAATCACTCTCTATACCGAGACACCGAGAGCATTTTACACGATATATTTGCAATAAAGTATTTTTATATTAAATATCATATAATATTTTCAACTGCCTCACAAATTTTCAAATTATTTCAAACAATGCAATGGGAGATCATTGCTCTGCTCCATTATTAAGGCATGTACTCCTTTTTATATTGAGCCCGTATTCAAAGTGATAACGATAGCATCCAATGCAAAACTTGTAGGTTTGTTAACTTAAAGACGAGGACTCGATGCGACCCTTCCTAAGGTCGACACGCGGTACAGTGATCGAAGCTACAGATATCAGACCAAGACCAAGACCCAAGTTTCTCCTAGCACTTCTAGCGCAGGAATAAGGAAAGAGAATAGGCTTAGCTTTAGCCCCAACTCCGTCGGGAAATCTGGCTAATTTCGGCTGTCGAGCGTGAAAGCCTGAGGCTGGCCTGTGGTGAGTAGTGTGGGTGTCGCGCTAGTGGACCAGACACGGCTCACCACGACGGTAGCGGTCAGACAAACTGCGGGGAGGAGAGGGAAACACTAACATAGGATGGCTGTCTCCCGAGGATGAAAAACAAAATCTTAGTGCATGAATTCTTTCGGATACGTTTTTTTTTGTTTTTTTTTTGAATGAATTTGGAAAAAAAAAATGAGAGTTTTAAATAACTATTTGGGAGAAAAGAAAAATATGGCAAACATCTCATTACAAAGTTAGTTCATGTACATCGAGATCTGGAAGGGGAGGTTAAGCCGCTCTTTGTAATGGAAAAAAAATCAAGGAAACAAGAATGGGTTTCCGTCTTATTTCTTAAAGGCATCTGTTTTACGGTACAGATTTCTTTTAATCACGGAACAGATTTCTTATAATCACTCACCATTGCACGAAGAATGAGAGTAATGCCGAGACGTAGCATGAAAGATCGGGTGCATGTAAATACCACTCCAGGGAAATTCCGCTCATTGAATTGTTTCTACAGGCAATTCTATCTTCCTGAGAAGAGATTTTGTGGCTAAATGCGTAACAGAGAAGAGAGAAAAGTGGAAAAAAGTCAAACAAATAGGCATGCGGTAGTTACACAAAGAGAGAGATGGGAAAAAGAGCAGGTAATTACACTTACGCAAGGTAGCTGAGAGCAAGGAGAGATGAAAAAGAATGAAAAAGTTTAAAAAGACAGTGAAAGGAGAGGCAAGCAACCAAACAGAAGTGCAGATAAAAAATAGAGAATGAAGCCGTGGTAAAAAAAAAAAAAAAAGATATTATGGATAAAGAGCATGGAAAGGCACAAAGACTTTGAGAGAGAGAGAGAGAGAGAGAGAGAGAGAGAGAGAGAGAGAGAGAGAGAGAGAGAGAGAGAGAGAGAGACAGACAGAGAAAAAGACACACAAAGAGATAACGTGTAAGAGAAAGAGAAGAAAGGAAATCAGAGAATCATGCTCAGACTCAAAAATGAATAAAGAGAGAGAAGAGGACAATACGAGAAAAAAATGTCAAATGAAAGAAAAGTCTTTATCGGATCAGTAACCAACGTAATGATGTTCGTAGCAAATAAAGTCTACAGGAAACTAATAGTGTGTTGCACACAACGCGATGCAAGACTAGTCTTTCATTTCTTGTCTTTCTGCACTAACCTTACTCCTATAATCTTGCTGTTCACGCAAACAGCCAGTGCTTTATCACATATCTCTCAAAAAACATCATTTCAGTAACTAGCTATTACTACTGCATCTACCTCTAAAACTGTTTGGCCTACATCTCTTTGGCTACTATTATTACTCCTCTTCCTCCTGCTACTACTACTACTGCTGCTACTACTACTACTACTACTACTACTACTACTACTACTACTACTACTACTACTACTACTACTACTACTACTACTACTACTACTACTACTACTACTACTACTACTACTACTACTACTACTACAATTCCCACTTCTGTCATGACTCCTCTTCATTCATTATCACTGCTACTGCTGGTTCTTCTAAAACAATTTATCTTCTTTCCTTACCTCTTGGCCTCCAGCGAACACTATTTCTGTTATTATCATTCTTCAAATGCTTTTAAGACTGTTTCCATGTTGTCAGCATGTATCCATACTTCTTCTTACTAGCCTGCTTTAAGGGATTGCATTTAACAAAAGTTCGACTGAGCATAAATGAGAATAAGGTAAGTTTTTATTACTTCAAATCGATGCAGTAAACCATTAAAATTCTTTAAGGAAGAAACTATGACAATTATTAGAAAGAAACAATTTCTACAGCAGTCACATGCTCAGGAATTGGTTTCACACAACCTCAGCACATAAGTCCACAGAATAAGAATTACTCATGGTACTAGAAATTCTAAGCTTTGAGAAACGTACTCGGAGATGCTGAAAACTTGAAAATTAAGCGTTGTAGTCTAAAGCAAATAACGACAACGCGGAAGTCGTAAGTCTCAGAGCAAAGAGAAGAGAAAGCATGCTCGAACTAATTTGATGTTTAAATTTTGATATAAACACAGTGCACATTCCATGCAAGGAACCATGGAGAGGCAAGGAAGCATGGGAGATCCTGTTGCATGGAGCAAGCTGAAACAAGCGGATATTAGGAGGAAGGAGTTTTTGTTTGTGGAGGGGCTTGCTCTGTTTGAACAGCTGGTGGGAGTTGGTGAATGAAAGACATAACTGATGCTAACAAAATGTGTTTTCAAGGTTGCGAAAATAAAGGGGAAAAAATAGCAGAAAAGATTGAAACTAGGGAAAGTGTTGTGACAGCAGCGGGATAGATAGTTAGGTAACGGTGGATTGATAGACGGAGAGAAACATTAAGAAAAGGAGAATTAGAGGGAGATAAAAAGAAAAAAAGAAAGATATAAAGGGTGAATGAAGAGAGAGAAGGGGCGAAACGTTGAGAGACGTAGTAAAAAATAGATGATGAAATAGAGAGAAAAGACTGAGAGGTAGAGAGAGGCAGAGAGGGTGAAAGAAAGAAAGAGAGAGAGAGAGAGAGAGAGAGAGAGAGAGAGAGAGAGAGAGAGAGAGAGAGAGAGAGAGGGAGAGAGGGAGGGAGAAAAAAGAATTTTGTGAAATATAAATACACACGGATGGATAAGGCTAAGGGTTTGATGCAATTATTTTATTACCAATAATTATGACAACTTTAATATTGGCAACACAACCCAATATACCAGCACAAACAGAAGTGTCTCGTTTAAGAATTTTTTCTTACGTTCGTCACCAGATACTGCTTTTCTGCTTGAATCTCTTCTCCAACTCGTAACTTAAATACATGTAGCTCCTCATGTACAAATTTCTAATAAAACATGCGAAATCTGAAGGCACTGATGTAAATCATTACGACCATGTAAAACTTTTCTACGTTTTTTGCCATATCTTAACGGGTTAATTCCTTTAATATTATTATCTTATTTTTCGATTTTTTTTTTTGTATCGGAGGGCAGGATGGGGGGTTAAATAAATAGCTATAATGGCAAAAGCCTTGGTTTTCTTAACTCTGAGCAAGAAATAACACGTACTATACAACTTATCACAATTAGAAAATTTGAATGTGATATACTTGCCCAAACTACCTTCGTTTGAAGTGAGGTTCTATGTGTTTTCTTTTTTTTCTATAGCTATAGGATCATCTTACTTTCATACATCAAACATCATAAGCGTAGAGTGTGACAAAAATAAAAAAAAATGCACTACCTATAGTTCTGGATGGTCTCGTTCGCGGAATATTTTGAAATACTTTATGAAGAATTATTAAAAAAAAAATAAGGCAAACCAAAACAGCAAACTACATGGTATTTGACTAAAGTTTCGGTATCATCTGGACGGCAATTTGGATTTGTAAGTATGGGCTACTTGGAAGTGAAAAAAAAAGTCAAATTGACCTTGCTACTGATCCTAGATCTAGATCTATATATTTTTATTGTTGCACTCTAATATATTCAAATTACACGAAACCAGTTAATATTTTGCACCAAAACAAGCCGTGTATCTGCTTCAGAGACAAGCTGAGTACTAAAGAGAACAAAATGAACTGCCTCGATATATAATAACAACAGAAAGTTTTTATCTGGTTGCTAAGACAACTCTCTAGCACCGTCCAACAAATTTGGACCAACAACCACAGTTCGATCGCTCGTCACAAGCAAATCTCCAGGATTATCATTTATTATGGACAAATATGTTCAATGTGAAATATCATTTCAACGAAGCACTTAATTATGCATAAGGTAAACCCCTAAAAGTGGTTCACCAAAATACTGTTCTGCAGGGAGAGGCAATATCAAGGTCTCACAGAATTCATAGTGTTTCAAAGGATACCACGTATAAAAAGACTTTCGTTAATAACGAAAAAAAGTTAACTTGCAAAACCGATAAAATTGATTATTGCTATATTGATCTGCGAAAAATGTAATTCCTGTAAGAATGATCCCAAACCAGAATGAATTTCGCAATTGGCATATGACAAACATCATCTACATGTTGCTGATCTAAATCTTGCTAAGTTTACAAACATCATTTATTCCCCAGCCGTAGTTTTAAACGATACCAAACATTCTTTTTACTTTGATTTATTGCTCTACATTTTGTGCTCTAAAATATTATCTTAAACTATTTCTAAAATTTTTACTTATGAAGATATTTGTAGGATAGACAGATCATATTGCAATAGCTTTATTTGTTCCTGCAATAGAAAAACAAACCTTGTAATACTAAAAAAAAAAAATCATTGGTATACCTACAAATTTTAGATAACATTAAAAGGTTACCTCTTACACGGAACATTAGACATCACAAAAAATAGTGTTTTGAAGAAAATTTTTGTCCATTTACACCAATTTCCATATATTGACCATGTGTTAATAAGTGCGGCTTTTACGAAAATAATCGTATTAAGATTTGGTTTTATTTTTTAACTAATGAAATTGGGGCTATAAAAGGGAATAGAAAAATAAACGATAAGTCTTGAAAAGTTTAAAATCATTTCAACCAAATGTACTTTTACAGAATGGTGTACTCTTCCTTGGCCTTGACATTTTTCACTCTTAAAAAAGAGATAACGTACGAAGTAAGCATCAGCTAATCAAAAGCGACAGCACTGGGCCCTAATCTCCAGGCATAGAACAACAAACAATGCGTTTAAAGACATCGAAAGCACATTAAAAACAAACAAAGAAGTCCGAACGTAAAAATATACAGCTTACAAAAAAAAAGATGAAGATATACAAGCAATTTATCATAAAAGGATTCTGAAGAAAAAGAAATCTGATGTAAAAAAAAGGTTTTTACTTGGTTACATTTTTCTTTTAAACTTTCAGTCGTTGTTTTCTGATCTTTTTAAGTAAGAAAAAGTTTTAACCTATAATTCGTTTTTTGCAAGAAGAAAGCGCCGATTGTTACCTTGAGATTGTTAGAGTCAACCATTGCTTTATCATAAGGGCAACTACCACAATAAGAGACCCGGGACAACTATAATTATAGGAGAGAAAAAATGATGTGTTTTAATAACAGATCAGATATTTCAACTATTTTGATAAAAATGAAATATGAAGATGTTGAAATAAGAAAAGACAACTTATTTTGTACACTCCATTATCGATGAAGAAAAATCCACTATCATATAGGTTTCATAAAATATAGTTTTGAATTCCCGCAAAACAGTGCACTTTCAAGTATTTTTTTTTTTTTTTTGGCGGAAATTCACCGCCTTCTAAAAAGAATATAGAAGATTTTAAAATAGAATGGGAACGTACAGAAGTAGCCGATTTCTCGCATTGACCCAAAGCTGAAAAAAAGGGTCTTATGATTGACACCTTAAGTGAAGTATTTTATTCAATAGCGCAAAATTTTTCCACATACCTCAACCTTAATGGACAAAGTTGTCCTGTTGTAAACATATCTTTGGCATAATTGTTGTTGATTCCATATCAGGTAATAAAATAAAAGATTTTTTGCATTGTTTAAACAATATCTTTCATTCGGAGAGCAACTACTCTTCAAAAGTGATAAGATGAGAGGCAGAAAAAAAAGAATGGATTTCTAAAGAGACAAGGCAATCCCATTGTTGATGGGTGCTAGTATTTCATTTTGGTTTTATATCATAGTTTGAGGCGATGGGTCTAGGCCGGAGGCTCTTTTTGACATAAGCATTTAATTTAATTCATCCCAACATCTCATAATGCGGTAGTCAGTTCCAACGTATACAACACTAAAAATTAAATTATATTAAAACAAAATAACTTAAGTCACCCCGGCCCCAAGAAGATCAAAGATGTCTATACTTTACAACTCTCTGGGTTACCATATTTTTTGCACCGCTTACTCTCACGCTTTTGTCGTCTTCTCTTTTCTTTTCCATTTCTTTCCCTTTTTTTATAATTAATTTCTACTTTTACAGCCTTCTGGGACAACTGTACCTATCCTGTACGCTGATCAGTCCTAAATTCTCCATCCATGTCGGATTCCACGTTAGGATCGGTTTAGAAAACCCGTTGAAAATTTAAAAAAGAAAAAAAGAAAACCGTCTTGAAGTTTTAACAATTTCGAAATCGAAAAAAAGGAGTTCCTAGTCCCCGGCCCTTTCGCACACATTTTTTACTGCTCGAAATTGCGACCGATGGTCAAGTCCTGCACCATTCATACATTCCTGTTTTGACCAGTGGTCGTCTATCACAAACAATTGACGATTTGCCTCCCAAATATTTCATATAGATCCCTCTCAATCTTTTTTGTAAACTTCTTTTTTGTTTTAAACTTGTAAAAAAATATTATTATGGATCTTCAGAGCACTCTATGCATAACATACATCGCCCTGTATTTCTCAGTTCGTATCACCCTTAACGCTTTCATCAGGTTATTATGTCTTGCCTTTGTAGATCTAAATCTAATACTAGCAACATGGCATGTCACCAACTATGCTTTTAAGAACAGACCACACGTAATAAGTCATACTTTATTTTACGGATAATGTTTTTGAAAAGTTCTAAATTAATAATTATCATAATTACATCAGGGCTCTGAAGTCTACTCATAATAATATGATAGTTTTATGTTGTAGAAAAATGTTGCTTCTTTTAATTAAAGGGGAAGCAAAACATCAATATGGGGCTCTATAAATTTTATACTTTAAAAGATTCCCACTTAGGGGATCTTCAGAGAATATTGCGCGGAACATGCTTTTTCAAAACGTTCAAGATTTAACAGTACCGCAACAGTATTTAACAGTAGCAGGATTTCCCGATTTTTGCTGTTCAAAGAATCCGTAATTTTTCTAAACGTAAAGTGTTATATTCATTAACTCATGCCAACTGACCGAATCGAACTTGCAACTTTATTCATTAATATATTTCTGACTTATTCTCTTCACACCTGGCGGTAAACAGACGCTCCGCCATGATGGCGGAAAGTGACCCTATCAAGTTCTCTAAGTTAGATCTAGATCAAAATTCCAGACCTTGTCGCAAAATAGAAATAACCTTAAAAAGAAGACCTTATCGATGTTGATCCTTACAAATATTTCCATAATGGTTCTACGTTGAAAAAGAATACGATTTTGAGGTATTTTGTTGAATTTTTTTTGTAAAATCCAAAATCGAAGTTCTAAGCCTTGCTGCTAGATTACTTTCAATGTGGATGTCTAGTTACTGCAGCTGACGTCACGTCAATTCATTGGATATAAACATGGCTTACAATTCCTTTTGACGCTCAATTGTGCTGAGCGTTTATTTGGTAATTAAATCTATCTAGAATAGAACCGTGTTGAAGTTTGTAATAGCCTATTTTTGTTCCATTCTTATTCCGACAAAGAATGAGATTTCGCAAAGGCTAAAGCTGAGCTATGTTTCGACTTTTTATTTGGACCTGTAGCAAGTCACCTTCCGATGTGATATCATTGTCATTTTTTTATGGTGAAAGAAAGAGAAGTAGCAATTGTCAAAATCAGGATCAATTCAAACAGAAAATTAAAAAAGAAATTGAATAAAATTGTTCCTCAATGCTGGACAATGTCCAAGACTTAGCTAGGTAGCATAACTCTTTGTTAAATCACATTGTAGATCTAGATAAATCTATCTGTGTCCATTCTATTAAAGCGTGCTTCCAAAGATACGGCTATTAAATTGTTTCCTATAAAACTTCATAAGGTTTAGCCTGATATGAATATTGTTTATTGAAACGTCGTGCACCTTGAGCGAATTGCTCTTTTCAAAATCAAATTACGTCATGAAATGTTTTGAAAACATTCAAATTTACGTGCGTGCGCATTTTGTCGTTAGTTTATCGTAAAAATTAATGTAAAATCTTGTTTTAAAAACAAACTTGCCCGCAAGCTAAAATTGACAATAATTTCAAGAAGGGAGCGACTATCGGCTCAGATTCTGAAGGAGATGAATTGCCTTGTTGACCCGACTGTGGCAAGGCAGGCAGAAGGTTTTGCCATGTCAAGACAGCCTTTTGTGCCATTCCATAAAACAGCGCTGATTACTGGGTCAAATGACAACTAGATCGAGAAATAAAACAAAAATAAAGTTCCTTGATGAAATAGAAGATTAGAGGCTGATAACAGCTAATGGCTGTAGCGGATTTGGCAATCATTATACACATTGATGTCATCCTGACTGCAGGAGTGGCCGAGGAGAGATTGCATGCATTTGATATTAATATTTTTCGTGCTGGAAACTATGTGTACAAGTCACGCCCACATGCAATAAAAAAGACTGGAGATTCTCTTTTATGTCCCTCAGATTCCAGGAGATAAAGTTGCATCCTTGTTATGCTGAGCGAATCCCGCTGGCAGTTTTCTCTTCTTTTCAGGCTGAAACAATACTTGAATGGGAATCGTTATAGAAATAATGCATTAAACTTATTTGCGCAGGTTCTTGCCATTCTAATGAGACTTAGTATTTGGTGGCTTTAGACATCGCGATGCGGAAACGTTTGTCTCCTGGCGCGTTTGATAGTGATGGTTTGAAACTGTTTATAAAGGTATATTTTTTGCAGCAGAAATACTGATCTTTTCTTAGGTACACCAGTTAAACCAATTGCTTGGAGGCTATTACGATTAAGAAAGCGACACTCTTCACTTACGAATTTTTCACTAAATCTGATTATCAGCTCATCCCATGATTTATCTCGATCTCTTCCAGGTTTTTATATGATTTGAGTCCAAGATATTTTCTTCTCTCTGACTTTTTTTGATTATTTGTGGAGGAGCATCAGATGGATGTATTTCTACTGCTTAGGCATTACTGAAACACGCTTCTCAAGCTCTGAACTAATGGTTTCTGGTTGCACGCTGAACGATATTTTTTGTCTTGAATGTACAAACCTAAGAGGTTTTCTTAGGAATTAGTCTGTTAAAAAAAGAAACAGAAAAAAAAGAATACAAGTAAATTAGGCCTGCTACTGCCTCACTTATCGGTGGCGTCTTTCATTCCTTTTTCCATCAATGATTGATAATTGAATAAATATTTTAAATCTTACATGTTTTTGTTGTTTGGTTCGTTTATTTTTTTATTTTCAACTTTGCTTTCATTGCGAAACATATTTCTCTCAATCCAGTCACTTTCAGTGATCCTTCAAACTAACTTGATTCTAATATGTTAAGAGAGAGAGAGAGAGAGAGAGAGAGAGAGAGAGAGAGAGAGAGAGAGAGAGAGAGAGAGAGAGAGAGAGAGGGAGGGAGGGAGGGAGGGAGAGAAACAGACAAAGATAGGGACAAGACTGAGATAGGGAGACAGACGGAGAGTGAGAAAGAAAAATAGAGACACAGAGAGACAGATAGAGAGACAGAGGGAGAAGTAAAAAAAAAGAGAAAAATTTACAAATAAATCAGTAACTATTGAATTCACTTCTTTTACAACGCAAGTAGTATTAAACATCAACCTCTCGGATCTAATTCTCTAAGCTGCAGTTAACAATTCCTTGAAAAAAATTTCTCTAGATTTCTGAACCAAATACAACTTTTATCTTTTTTCACGACCGGTATTCCAAAAAGCTTTCCTTTAAAGAGGACTAATTTCCCCAGAGTATTTTTTCAGCGAAGTTTGAAATTCATTACCGTTTAATCACATCACTCCACACTTTGCTTCAGGCTTTAATATACCCCGAGTTAAAAGCTTTTCTATAGTGTATCTATTTCGGGTCAAGTGGAAAAAAAATAGATTCAAAATTAAAAAAAAGGAGGGGAAGCTTCATGCTTTGATCTAACCGATATGTTTTCGTCAAAGATTTTATGAGAAAATGGGAAAAAAGAAAAGAAAACAGCAATAAAATATCACGATTGCTCGAGGAAAAGAAAGCTAAACGATCAGTTTCTAAATTGTTTTACTAAGATTAGATTAGATTAGTAAAAAATTATTAATTGCTTCTTTCTAAAAACTTATGAAATATTCTTATAAACCTTCAGAATTTCTCTCCCATTTAAATTATCTTTTACGGAATTTTTTTTTTCTAATTATTGTTATAATACATAATCGAAACAATTAATTGTGGACAACGTAACAGTTGCAAAGAGTACCCACAAGATTGTTCTACAGGTCACGCAACGTCCTGTAGAAAAAAGCGCTCTCTCTTTTTAGCTAAGTAATCTCTTGGCAGTCATCATTTCAACTGATTCTTTTTCTATTGTGTTTATCCACTCTAATGCCTTTTAGACATTTGTCACGCTAAGTCCCCATCATATTGGGAGCTTTTCACTCTTCCGTTCAACTGCATTCTTGACCCTTGCACGCATTTTTTTAGGACAGAGGTGCTGTTTTAGATTATTGCAACAGGTTGCCTTTTTTTCTTTTTGATAACTATTGCGTTTACAAATTAGGTAAAACGTCTATGCCGGTTTATTTTATTTAAATAGCTCTCAATCTGTTTTACAATAACAAAGATGAAACTGAATAAATTCTTTTAGAATAATCATTCAATAAGAATGACTCAGAAAACTTACACTTTAGTGTCATCTACCTTTAATAATTGTCTCTAGCATATAAATCATTCATTCCATCGTTGTTTTTTCTTTTAATTTTTTTTTTTGTGAAGCAGCTTTTCAGTTTATCGAAAGGCAAACAACGATAAACAATTATGAAAATTGATGATTAATTGAGAGAATTGGCCTAGTGCCAAAGTCTACGTGTCGCCACCAGCGAGTGTCGCAAGAAAAAAGACGAGACATAAAAAAAAAAACAAAACAAACATGGCTACTTCAGCATCGATAGTGGATCATTTGGAATCATCAAAAGAAAATCCTGCGTTGTACAAATGCACGCTTAACAAGGGCTTGATTCAACCATAGCTTCTGTTATAATTGCAGTAATCACCGCCTAACAGGCAGTGGTACTAAAATGCCCTGAGATTTGAACTTACATAAGTTCAGGCCTGCCGAGGAAAAAATCTCAAGTCTGCAATCTGGAGTCTGCGAAGGAAGACTATTGCCACCTTTTCTTCTTTTAATTAACTAAAAAAAGGAAAAAGAGTACAAAGGCCGAACGATTAAGAAGTTGCGAGTGTTCTATAAAATCGCTCAATTTTCTGCTTTCTGGTCATCCAGCCTTCTCGAGGACAAACGAAGCCTAATATTATGGTAATGAACTAACAATCTGTACTGTAACAAGCAGTGATAAAAACAAAAGTCTAAGTCCAACGCTAAGAAGTATTTGGGTCGGTCAACTTAACAACAGGGTAGCCAAGGTGAAACTTGCAAATTCTCTCATAGTAAAAAAAAAAAGAAAAGAAAACTGAGATGATTAATAGAATTAGACAGTAAAAATTACATTAAGCTTGATGAATATATCTGAGGAAAAAAAAACCAACTAGATCTTGTTGAAATGGGTAAGCAAGGTTTCGTATTCTGTATTGGTATAACATAGATGAATAATATAGTTAATCCTTGTCTTAAAATAATTGATGCTAGTAATTCTCGATGGTAATTACGAATATACAGCACACCACAGTAGAATACAAGACTTTAGATGGTGTTGCGTAAGGAACGTATAAATAAGTCAGAGACTGCCAGGTTGGTAAGACATTATTTGGGCTCCAATGAAATTCTATAGATTTCCACATATACTTTTATCAAAAACAATTTAAACATTAGATAACATTTTCATTTAATTCATGTTTATTTTTTAATATATACTGTAAACTCATGGCAATTCTGTATAAAAAAAGAAGATTGTATATTATTTACTTAAACTTAAGATCGTGCGTCAAGTTATAATGGTAATTATATATGTATGAGTCTGTTTGTATTTTACTTTCAAATGAGATAGTGTTTCGTGCGTTGCTTTTTTTTTTTCCGGATTCGATTTTTCCTAGGTTAGCTTTCTAGGTTCATCTGTTATTGTTTTAATGTTCACAAAAGCAACAACGGAACTAAAACAAACGTCAATATCATATTTGGGTTCAAACTAACCAAACACTGTGTGCGTTGTTAGACGAGCGTCTAGTCTATGAATTAATAGATTTTTTATCCCTCTTTTCCCCCCTGATCCTGCCAACAGTCATGAATCGTGATGAGCGTCTAAGCATATTGTATGTCCAATGATTACATAGCGATTCGTCGGGACCTTCCAGAGGGGAGAAGCTTTTGAAGTTGGCCCTAGAGAAAAATAATTGAATTATGATTTTCAAGAGCTCTAGAAACCGGAGATAGCTCGAGCTTTAAGCTAATAGACACGACTGAAAATTACAGAGGAAAAAAAGGCATAATTTATTAACTTCGTTGAAAATCAATGGCTGTAAGAATGTTAGCGCAAGTGATGGTTGGAGGTGAATATTTATAGATATATGGATGTGTGGTGTTCATTAATAGAGAGACAAAAGTTTACAGACAGGTTTAAAAGGGGAGGAAATTTAGACTGGTATATATATAAAGTTGACAGATAATAGGTGGACAGAGAGAGAGAGAGAGAGAGAGAGAGAGAGAGAGAGAGAGAGAGAGAGAGAGAGAGAGAGAGAAATGCGGAAACATGGAAATATTTGCAGGAATGTAGATTGATAATAAGAAAGAGAGAGAGCGAATCAGAGACAGACAGAGAGAGAAAAGAGAGAGAGAGAGAGAGAGAGAGAGAGAGAGAGAGAGAGAGAGAGAGAGAGAGAGAGAGACAGACAGACAGACAGACAGAGACAGAGACAGAGACAGAGAGAGCGATAGAGAGAGAGAGAGTGACAGACAGACAGACAGATAGAGATATACCTGACATTTAGTCCATTGGAAGCCAAAGACTTTAGAAGTCCATATAATTTTTCCTCAAGCGATAAATTTGATAAATAGCATTCTACAAAAAGCCACAACATCAAATGAACAATTATAGGTAAAAAATAATAAAATAAAATGCCAACAGCAACATAGCAGTAATACTCATAAGTACAGTAGACCACACAGAAAATCCCAAAACATGTGCGCGTGTTGAGATGTGATTCCAAAACAAACTAAGGAGCTTAAAATGCCTGTGCTAAGACTAGCTAAAACATAGAAAAGAACCCACCACACGCGATTGATAGGGCTCTCTGCTATCTTCATAAAGAATAATTCTGTACAAATATATAGATCTGGACATCTGTCGCTATTGATCTGACTTTAGATTTTAGGACGGCCCTCAGTTATACTTTACATATGCTGCAGAAGCAGAATCATATTGCCCGCTATTTGCAGCAAAACAGATTTCCAGTAGTGTAACATTGCATTCGAGTATGCGAAAAGGCTGCCTCTAAACCCCATTCGTATGGTATCTGCGCAAAGCAAAAAATATGGCTTCTTAGATAGGGGCAAGAGAATTAAAGTTATTCCTTGATAATTGATAAGAAGCTTGATGTAAAAACAGAAAAATCTCTTGTAATTGTTCATCCTAATTCATTTACAAGTATTTCTCAAAGTGAGAATTTTGAAAAATAAAAATAAAATAATGAAACAAATGAAGAGATGGCTAATTTTATGTTCTATTATAAAGGACCTAAAGAGGGCAGCTAGAACGAAAAAGTAGAAATAATTTGTTTCTACTTTGATAGATAGTGAGAGGAAAGGTGAGCCGAAGATTCGAGAGAAGGGTTACATGAATAGATAATTGGACAGCTATAATGGGCAGGTAAATATTATATTACTAGATCTAGATGGAGAGATAAAAAGAGATAGACATACATAGTGTTAATAGATAAATCTATTGGTATTTCATGGATAAATGAATAAATAGTTAGATAGATAGATAGATGATTTTGTAGAGAATGAGAATAATAGTAGGGATTGATGGATAAATGCGTAGTTATATATTAATTGAATTATAAGAGATTTGCTGGAGAGAGAACGAGAGAGAGAGAGAGAGAGTGAGAGAGAGAGAGAGAGAGAGAGAGAGAGAGAGAGAGAGAGAGAGAGAGAGTGGACAGAAATAAAATGCACTGAAAGTGACAGAATTCATAAATATATTTATTTATTTATACAAAATAACAGTTAAAGAAGTAAAAAAAATACCAAAATGAATTCTTCGACATATTTTGTGGTTATACTTTGCTGCACTCTGTGAAGTTATTCCGTCAACCGACCAAGAAAATCAATCGATTTTTCGTCCTTTTCAAGAAACCGTCTGGGCCTCTAATACAAGAATCGCCTAATACATGTACAGCAGGAGAGACCGTACTCAAAATTTTCTAAAAGATGACCTCTGAGCCATTTGAAATACATCGAGTCTCTAATCAAATCCAAGACTGCATTTAAAATAAACAGAGTAAACTATATCTGGAAAAGAGATGAAGGGAGATCTAAAGTAAAGTATAAAAAAAATGAAAAAGGAATGCTGCAATCTTGGACAGAAAACAGACAGAAAACCGATGTTCGGCATAATGAAAGGCTCGAGTTTGAAGTTTCCACAAGAGCTCTTGTGCGAGGCATAGCGTGGAAAAGGAGAGCAACACAGCAGAAAGATTGGACGGGTCAGAAAAATAGAATTAAGTTCCTGATAAGAGAGTAGCAAAGCGGTGCAAGAGCAAAGAGCTACAGAAAATGATAATATGAAATCTCAGGATTATCAAATAGCTGGAGATGCATGAGAGAGTGAGTGAGGGAGGGACTTGGTGAAGACGGTAAGTGTGTGTGTGTGTGCGAGAGAGAGAGGGAGAGAGAGAGTGAGTGAGGGAGGGACTTGGTGAAGACGGTAAGTGTGTGTGGGGGAAAGAGAGAGAGGGAGAGGGAGGGAGAAGAGATTTACGGGAGGAAGGAGTTGAGCATCGCAAATAGAGAGAGAGGGAAAGGAAACAAACAAAGGTAAGAAAAGAGAGCAAAAGAGAGATGGAACAGACAGACACAGTGACAGACAGGAAGACGGAGAGAGAGAGAGATAAGGACAATGGGAATTGAAAAGAGACGAAGAGAGGGGGTAATATAAAAGTGCAATTACTTAATACATTTTCCAACTTTTTAAAATTAACCAAAAATCTTTCTACAACCCAGCAGTATATTTTAACTGGCAACGTTGCTGAAGACATTTCTCCACAGTAAAAATTAAGCGGTATACCTTGGTGAAGTAACGTCAAAGAGCTGTTGCTTTGTACAGAGAGGAGGGGCTTTGATTTTTGACTTCTTAACTGAAGAATTTTAAATGTTATTTTTTACCTTGACTTTTTCAGAAAAAAAAATGAACTGGGGATATGAATCTAGAAACATCAATAAGCATAATACATAGGACACTTAGCTCCCACAACCTAATAGAACCAATAAGGAACATCATTTTAAGAATTTATCAAATCATAGAGAACCCTATTACAAACGAATCTTGTGCTTGAAATATATTACTTACTTCTACTGCAAAAGGTTCATAACAATATTAATTATTTACTAATTAGAGAAAAAAAACAACAACGCCATTTTGACTCTAAAGGACCAAAACTAGATAATCAGCTGTTCAGCCAAAACTCTGACCGGCCAATAAACGATTATTTTAAAAAACGTTCCAAAATAAGGTGAGAAACCAAGAAACTTTGACAAATGTTAACCCCATTTGCAAGAACGTCTTTCCGAAGTGTCTCTCTCACCATTAATTGGGCCCTGCGCAGCAGCCTCACTCATTGTTGATCGAAGTCTTTGAATTTCATGGTTGTCAAGGTGAGACACTGCTGTAAGTCCCAGCCTCGTTTATGTCACTCAAGATAAGCAATCTAGAGTTTATATTGAAATTGCCGCACAACAAAACAATATAGGAACACACTTTCTGGGTTGTTTTAATAAATGAACTTTATCTCTCTGGTTGCGGTAGAGAGCAAAGCGTCATACACGCAACATGAAGAAGTAATATATAATAGTACCATGATTTTCTCAGACATCTTTGGCTAGTATCTTTTTTTAGTCACCATATCACAAATCGTGCTGTCCACAGACTGTCTCAAACACATGTTCAAGTAGATATTGCTATATCGATGTAATTCTGGACCTTTTAAGCCACATATTCAGCTTATCCAAGTTCCGATAGATCCTGTAGAACTGTACTCTTTGTTCCACATGCTTTCAAATAATTTCAAAATTTGAAAACTTTTTCAAATATTAAAAACGAAGTTTCGAAATCTATCAATCATGGCATAATTTTACATTATTTTAAAAGGTCAAAGCTCTATTTGAAAAAAAAGAAGACTTCAAAATCGGTCATGTTTTTAAAATTCGGGCACTCTAAGGCAATGCATTTGTGAATTTTTAGAGGCAGTTTTGGGATTTTGGGATTACATCTTACTTCTGGGTAACACAATATACAAAACAAAACAACACAGCGCCCCTTCTTCACCCCAAAGTAATGAAAACGCCACTGTTTTCGGCGTCTGTCACATCTAAAGACACCAGCCAGAGGCCGCCAGGGGCTACCGACAGTCACCGATGTCGTCACAGGGAACCAAAATCTAATCTCCGAGAATGAAGAACTGATGTCAATCACATTCCCATTCATCTCCATTCATACCGTCTCGGGTCGGCGCCCTCCGCTCCCCGTGATCCGTCATCCTTTTTTCCTGCTAATGATGGGCAGCACATGGTGTGCGAGATCACTAGAGAAATAGAAGTAACGGAGAGTGAAGATTTCGATGATGAAGAAGAAAAAAAAAAGATGAGGCTGTCCGGATTGTCTGTCTTGGCTTTGTCAGTGCAGATGAATTGGCTCGGTGTTTAGATCTTGTGACCCGGAAGCTCAGGTCATACCTAACTTTTTCTTTGTTCTTGTGGACTGGTCTAAGCTGTGTCTCGAATGGACTTTATGTCACTAGAGCTGGGTAAGGTGTAGTAACCCGCAAAAAGATTTCTAGCTTTAAAGAACTGATTTTAATAATGAAAGGAACTGTCGTAAAGGTAGAAGGACATACGAAAAAGCGTTTAAAAAGATAAATTAAACACAGAAGGAACTTTGCCGCTTTTGATCTTGGTGAGCAAAGTTGAAAAGAATCCTGTGAAATGAATAAAGTTATATGATGAATATTATTTTTTATTGTCCAAACGCTGTCGGTTGTCATCGACAAGAAATAAACTTCTTGTCTTTAGAAAGAAACTGTGCTCTTCCCTGCTTCCAGTTTATCCCGTTTTCGAGTCGCCAAAGACGTTTTAAAACTGAGATTTATTTAGTCAATTATTACCAGCCTAGTACACTCTAGTGAGAAATGAGCTGTTGCTGAATACGTTATAAATGCAATGAGAATCCACATTTAACGTTTTTTAATAAATAAACAGTAAAATGTAGTCCAGTTTGACATAGTTGAAACAAAAAAAGATTTGAAGGGGGTAATTATCTCACAAATTTGACAAAAAAAGAGGGGCATGATAATAATGCAGTTTTTACAGGAGAAAATAAGGAAGAGAAATATTAGATAAAGAAAGAGAGGCAGACAGACGGAGGAACGAGAGAGAGAGAGAGAGAGAGAGAGAGAGAGAGAGAGAGAGAGAGAGAGAGAGAGAGAGAGAGAGAGAGAGAGAGTATGTGAATCTATGAAAAAAACATAAAAAAATAAAGGGATGCAGCGCTATTTTAAAATGACAGGAAAAGTAACTCTCGTACACTCACGTAATTAGAAACAATTATTAAAGTCAATAAAGAGAAAGAAAAATAGACAAGAGAGTTGTAAATCGCTCCATTTATAACATTGTCACGATGGCAAGGGCAAGAACTCTTACCACAGATAAGGGTAGGAGAAGCTTATCCAAAACACCCGGATTCCCAAGAGTGCAGTCAGATAAGGGCGAAACCATCAAGAGGACAAAAAATAGCAGAAATGTAAGAGAGAAAAAAGTAAGATAAGCGAAAATAAAACTATTAGAAAAGGGTGGTACTAGAAATGACTTCCCGATCTATTTACAAACTTTTGCATTATTGATTGTTTAACAAAGTAAACTATTCTAAACTGGTTGTTTAAAATATAAACCAATCATTCTGATCTGGTAGATTGAAATATGCACCATTTTAACTGATAGTTGGAAATGTAAACCATTCTCAATGAGAGTTTTATTTATAATTCACAATTCTTGACAAAAATTTTGAAATACAAACCAATTTAAACTGGTAGTTTTAAGATAAACCATTTTGTCTGATAGTTTGAAATATAAGACATTCTAACGTGACAATTTGAAGAATTAACCATTTTAAAGAGACAGTTTGAAATAATAACCATTAATAACTGAGTGCGTTAGCCCTAAACCATTCTTAGTTTATCATTTGAAAGACAAACAATTTCAAACCGCTAGTTCAAAACATAAACAATTGTAAACTGATGAACCTTTCTAACTTTTAAGTACCTGATTTAAAACGATTCTAAAGTCGCTTGAAAACATAAACTAATTTTAAAAGGATAACAATGGTACTAACTCCTTTACACAGTCGTTATATCAGCATATCCTGAGATCAATTGCAAAGATTTTGTGTTATGATTGTTTGAATATGAAGTGCACAATATCCTAAAGAACGGACTATTAAAGTGATAGAATGTTTAAAAATTTCAATGTGGCAAAAACTTCAATATTGCACGATGAAAAAGCTGCTGAAATTAGAAACTTGCGACATAAAAATTTATTTAAGTTGCTTCCTCTTCCGGACATTTCAGCCAACTTCCCATAAATATTCGCTACTTGTAGTTTTTTTTAATGAGGGGTAAGATTTGGCAGCTGAGCTTCTCCTTTCTTGTTACATTATTCACAATGCGGACGAAAAATGAGAAACGACTTAAAATAAAGTCCTTAATCAGTAAGCCAAAAGTTTTTTTCTCTAAATAAAAACTACACAACCCAAGCGAATAACGTTTTTATATAGTTTCTTAAAAAGCTTGAAGTAAGCTCAATATGTCGAAACGAATATTCTTTTTTATCTTATTTTTATTTTCATGGTAGTCGATTTTTCTGCTTTTTCTTTTGTTGTTGCTGTTTGTTTTGAATATTTTCAATCTTCACGGCTATCTCGCCTTTTTTAATTTCATTGACAACGTCAAATCAACACTTCCGTTGCCATAACAAACAATCGTGACGAAAATAGCAGAGAATCACAGTGACAATTGTTGATAAAAAATAAAGGGATGAAGAAAAAATTGATTGTCACCGCCAACAAACACTTCATGGTTATCGGAACACAAGAGTTATTCGGAAATAACTGTCGCAACTTTGACTTTTTTTCATTATAAAACAGAATTTGATACCAAACTAACAGCTCGAACCATGAAATGGTCTGACTGCTATTTCTGAGAGATGGCATCATTATATTTAACGAAGAAACGTAAAAAAATGACAAAATAATAACAGAAAATGGATACCAAACTACATGTTTTATATTGAGAAAATATGCATATAACGAAAGCTTTGACTATCATCATTTTATTAACACGCTATTTTTTAAACAAATATTTGAGATAATTTATATCGTCAAAGTCCATTACAAAATTGAAGCGTGGATTAAAAGCATGATAGAAAAAAGTGAACAATTTCAACCACATGCTCAAAGATTAGCCCTGAGATTTCATAAAACTTCATTTTCCTATTCCATTCTGATGGCGAATATGTGTTTTTAACGAAACTCCATTAAGGCTATCAAACATGGCAGGGCGCTTTAGATGAGAGAGAACAAAGCCTGAAAATTAAAACTGAGGCAGTGCAGAAATTCCAAACCCAAACATAACCCTGGTCATTATCTTCGAAAGAGACAGGAGTTAAGCTCTGTAGAGTTTTGAAATGAGTTCGACAGAACAAATATGAGAAGCAATCAGGAAGCAGACACGGGGGCAATTTATAAAGATAAAAATATCTAATAATGAAAAATATTGAAGAAAGTCACGTTAAAAAAAGCAAGGAAAAAATATCTAGGCGAGCATACAGAAAGTTTGAGGAATCGATAAATACGTAATAAAATTTGATGACTAGATAGTTACACAGAAAGATACATCGATAGGCAGGTAAACAGATAAACAATTAAGCTGATAGAGATAGATAAATAAATGTATATACATACGTAAATACATACATACATGCATACATACATACATACTTACATACATACATATATACATACATATATATACATACACACAAATATAGGTTGACAGATAGATAATTATATAACAGATGGGGAATGGAGAATAAGCAAACAAGTAGATAAGAAGATATAGAAAGGTACTAGACAGAAAGGGAAAGGCAGAGAAGCAAGAGGAATAGACAGAGAGAGAGAGAGAGAGAGAGAGAGAGAGAGAGACAAAGAGAGAGAGAGAGAGAGAGAGAGAGAGAGAGAGAGAGAGAGAGAGAGAGAGAGAGAGCTAGGGAGAAACGGAGAGTCAAGCACACATAGGCATGTGAGGGAAGAGAGAGAGAGAGAGAGAGAGAGAGAGAGAGAGAGAGAGAGAGAGAGAGAGAAGGAAAAAAAAAAAAGGGGGGGGGGGGAAGAGGTCTAAGACAGTAATAAGAGATAAATAAACAAAACTAGAAGATTGGGATGGATACTCAGAGATAGTCGATGACTTATACAATCAGACAAACAAACAGATAGAAAAAGTCGTGTAAAAAGAGATAAAGATAGAGATGGAGACTAAGAGACAGACGGAGAGACAAAGGGGATTGAAAGAGGCTGAAGCGATAGAAGGGCGGGATCAAGAAGCCAGATATTAAGAGATATACTTGAAAACCGCCATTTCAATCAAGATATACACACATTGCAAGAACTGAAGGCAAGAAGTTCTCATATGTACAGAAACTCAGACGCTGTGCACTAAGCCCATCGTCAAGACAGACTGAACTTTCCGGCGTGAACTTTCCAAAGATTGTCAGTGCAAGGAGACTATGTCTGACTGGTAATGCCAAAGGTATAAAGGGCTTTTGGTGCGTCACACAGGAATATACAGTATCCTCGTAAAAAAAAAAAATAAAGAGAACAAGTGCAATTAAAAAGACAAAACAAAAAACAAGCAAAAGTTTAAAATGATTTAAAAAAAACGAAAAGAAAACAAAGCAAAGCAAATCAAAGCAAAACCTGGACTACCTGGCTCTAAACAAATAAGAATGTGAGACGTTATAGATTAGATAATTGCGACATTCTTTCATAGTCTAAACTAATAGAGGATACAGGGAGTTTTACAAAAATCGATCCAAATGTATAATATCAATATAAATGTCCCAACCGGTGTCTTTAACGGTCGTCTGATTTTCAAATCAAACAAATCCGAGCTAAGATCAAAAGAGCGCGCTAAAGAGATCGACACTCTAAGATCAATAAGAGAACAGAACTATTATTATCTACAATTATAACAAGCTTAGGCCAATATGGCCGTGGGGAGAGACAGATATGTCTGTAGATGAAGACTAGGAGGGTAGTTGAAGGGTAGATTTGTTTTATCCTTTAGTTTCGTTTTGCAAACTTACACGGTCGTTGCAGTAAGTAATGTTTACAACAAAAGCTAAAAAATTTCAACTTGTTATAGAATGAATGTTTTTCTGATTAATAATTAAGAACTGTCGTCGAAATAACAGACCAGGACAAAAGTTAAAAAATTACAAAATGTTATAGAATGGCTGTTTTTGTTATTAATGGCTATAATTAAGAACCGTCGTCAAAACGACAAACAAGGACAAAAGACTCAATACAGAAATGGGCCTGATGAGAATACGCAGTGAATCAATCAAGTTTGATAGAATATGGTGACTCTATACGATTTTACATTGATACAACGTGAGCTAAATAGAGAAACATACTAAAATGACTGCCATATACTTTGAATTCGTTTTTTGTTTTCAAAATTTGAGTTTTCTAAATTATACAGAGAGACACACGAGAGCGGAATTCGTAGCCCAGTCCTTATAACGAACAGATCCGCACAGACAATGGGAGACTATTGAATTAGTACAATATAATTTAATATTGATTGTACGGCATCATCCTCTTGATTCCTTTGAACAAAGCTCTGGTCTAACAATTTTTGGTTCTGTTCTTCATTCTAATATCTCCTGTAGAGAGACTAGCATTATTCTAACGAGTGCTTTTGTCTTTCTTCCCGAACAATGTCATACCTGATGTGAGGTTATGTTGGGATGTTTAGAAAAAAAGAATGGTCGATGTCCTCAGTGGTCCTTTCCTTTTGTTATCTTTCCATTCTCTTTTTAGTCCAGGCCTGTCCGTTTATGTCCCCCTCTTTCTCTCTCCCTCCTCTCTTCTCTCTCTCTCTCTCTCTCTCTCTCTCTCTCTCTCTCTCTCTCTCTCTCTCTCTCTCTCTCTCTCTCTCTCTCTTTATATGTTTTTGAAATGAAAACTCGTCATCTCTTTATCTAGGCTGCAAACCTGAAAGGAAGTCCATATACCTCCTTTTTTTTATTTTGGCTCACGCTTTTCCCTTTTTTTTCATGAGAACTCCTCAAACTTCCCTTCCTTTTCCCTTTCTTGGTAAGAGACAACTATATTGAAATCCTTATTCACGGCTAATTAATTCTGCAGGACTTTGTTCTTCTCCCCCAGTGTACATTCCTAGCTAGCAGCCCCAAAACATCCAGACAGGCTATTTCAGGGAAATAACCACTTCAGCATCAGGCAGGCTATGTGAGTGATGACCGTGGAAGCTGTCAATGAGGAGCTCTCCATCTTGCGTGATTAGACATGACATCGCTGGAGCCCAGTTTAATCCTGTTCAGATGCTTTGAGGAAATTCCCCCGTCCTGCAGCCAGCGGAAATGTCGGGAAATGCCGATAGAGGCAGCTGGAGACTGATTGCGTGACACCATTTATTGGATAAAATACATTTGATTTATTTCACTGAATAGACTGTAATGATGGTATGAATAAATTTAGCTGCGACGATGAAAGGAAGCCTTACTGACGGAATAACTATTTTACCTCCATACCACAGGATCATCTGCGAGATTCATGACCAAAAAAAAAAATTGTTGAAACCAAATTCTTGTTGTTCAGCCAGCTAAGACCAGAATATTTGAGACGCTCTATTTTTTTCCATTTCAGTGGATATTTAAAAGTGCAGCGAATCGTTTATCCGAGTTTGACACTCTTTGATGACGAAACACAAAAATAAATAATGCTTTTGTTTTTTCTAAGAACTCTTTCCTCCACAATTTACTTAAATATGAACAAATCCTCAAAATTTCTTCAAATTGTTCCAAGATATCCGTCGTTTAATCGGGACATCTGAGGGGAATCGAAGAAGTAATGACTAGAGAAAAACATCAAAGTGAAATTGGACTTTCTTTCTGAACTTGCCGCCAGAGGGGAAATAATGTAACTCATAGTTACAGATAGGCTTAAGACTGAGTCTTAACATATTCAGTGTGGATCATTTAGGCGTTGTTTACTTTAGAGGCCTCAGCATACGAGAAGCCTCTTTGAAACATAATTTGTGATAAAGTTTGTGCAAACTATCCTGGAAAATTCTTATAATTTCTAAGTTTGTGTAAGTACATAAAGAATGTCTGAACACCGCATCAGCTTCTAAGGGGAAACCAATCGGAGAGTTCCCAGCCCCAAACACATTCTCAACTTTCTCTCAAAGAGGGAAAAAAACATGGTCTATCGTTTGACGTTAAGTTCGATTTCTCTTTAGATTTTAAACATGTAGACTTTCATTGTCTTTATTTTCTTTGTTGTCCGTGCAAAACGCGTTTAAAAGTTTTATGAGAGGATTAGTGAAACCATTGTGTGTACGCCTTAAGATGTGCGCAAGGTAGTTTATGGAAAAACGGAAAATATTTGTTTCGCAAAATTAACTGCTTTCAAAGCTGTGAGGCATAAAAAAAACTTTGAAAAAATCATCGTTGTTTGGTCAAAGATTTTTATCCTATAATACTTTTCAGAGTAAATGACACGAGAAAGAAAAGACAACATGACAAGGGGGGAAAGAAAAGGGTGTTGGGGAGTGGGTGGGGGGATGGGAGTTAAAAGAAAGAGAGGAAGTTAGAAAGCTAGAACAAAAAGAAAAAGTATCGTTAGAAATCATCACTTTGATCACTGTGGGTTTAGAAAGGGACAGCTAGCCAGGTAAATCCGAAACCAACAGCAGAAGTAAATGCTACCGAAAGAGTCGCAAAAACTGGAGAAAATGATTAAAGAAGAAGAGAGACAGATATAAAGACGTGATCGGCTAATATGGAAAAATCCCAATCAATTCATAGATGCTTTTAATCATTCATCATCAAGTAGGTTAAGCTTGTCTATCCTGAGGCACTTTTTACAGGAATTCTTAACTTTCTTAGATAAATGTTTAAAAGAATATTCAAAAAGATGAAAAAAAAAACAAAAACAAATACAGAATTGATTTCGCATTTGCACGGACCGATTCAACAATTCTTTTTTTTTCCTCTTTCTATTTTCTTTCAAAGAATAAGCTCGCAGCTTGTTCTATCATCGTTTAAAATCTACCTAGAACCAGTACACTCAAACTTGTAGGCCTACATATTTCACAACTGATGGCCTCAGGAGATCTTCAAAAGGAAATGATTTTGTCTCCATGCGAACCAAGTGTGCCTGATGCTCTGATGGTAGTTTCAATACTGTGGTAATTTCTGTCAGAAAATCTGATTAGATGAAGACCGAAGAGTGGGCCGGGACTCCCTAGTCGCCGGAATAACGGACCAGAATGATGGTCCTCACGCGAGGCTCAAAATACTGATAGCGGTGATTTAACTGAAATTTAAACTTTTTGGGGTAAAAAGACACGCTAGCTTTTTTTTATTCTTTTTATTTTTATTTTTAAAGAGAGGGTTTAGGTTTAAGGTAGTATAGAGTGTCGAAAAAGGGAGTGAAGGCTCAACGTTGGAGTGTGAGGATTTTTATTTCAAAGATAAAAAACAGTCATTTGGTAAATGAGTATAATTATTCTATTCTGCTCCCTTACTTTTTTACCCACTAGGTTTGCTTACCATTTTTGCCTTGCTATGAAAAGGGCAAACCTTGCAGAATACTTTAAAAATTGAAAGCGAAAAGCTTTCTCTCAGCCGTTTTAATGGTACCTTTTACTACATGAAGATCGAGACAATTTTCCGCGAAGTAGGAGCAGATATTTATTGGGAATCGCTCCTCCGCGAAGCGTGACCGGTGATTCAATTAGATATTAATACTAAGAAACTACGATTTCCATTGCTAGTTTCATCTTTGTGAGGCTACAAAGTTCGTGAAGTGTTTAAGCTATGTGTATCCTAGAAGTTAAAGAAGAAGTAGTACATTCTCCATTTGTAGTAGACAGTGCAAAGAGTAGAAATGTGTATGTTTTGACGTATTAGTATGAATAATATAATGTCAAGACAAGCAGCTAGGAAAGCAGGTTATATCATAATTGTCATAGCGACATATACAGTAATGTCTAAGATTATTATAGATAAAGGTCCAAACATTAAATTTTGGTTTGATCGACTTGTAGACAAACATGGAGATAGATAGACAGACATGTAGATGAATTGACACGATGAGAGAAAACTCGAAACACTAGTGTAGCGAATGTAATAGTAAATAATTTGTCTTACTTTAGATGAATAGGCACATAGATAGATAGAAAGATAGATCGATTGATGATAGATAAAGAGATAGATAGACAGACAGCTAGATAGATAGATAGATAGATAGATAGGAAGGTAGATAGATATATCGATATGCAGATCGGGAGATCGATATACCGATCGCGATGCAAACAGGCGGGTTGATATTAAGACAAGTAGATTAATGATAGATAGATAGATAGATAGATATATAGATAGATAAATCATTAGATTGATTGATGATAGATAGATAGATAGATAGATAGATAGATAGATAGTTAAATCTTTAGACTGATTGATGATAGTTAGATACATGGATAGATTAATGATATTTAGATAGATTGATAGATAGATAGAATGATGATAGATATGTAGATAGATAAAAAGATTGATAGATACATAAATTGATGATAGTTAGATAGATAGATAGATAGATAGATGCATAGATAGATATATAGATAGATTGATAGATAGAAAGGTATATAATTATAATGACTAAAAACAGTTCTATAAATTGGAGATAAATAGGCATTACCTTAACCAATGAAAGCTAGTAAAAGCTGAATTATTCATTGAGATCAATATGTTTAGCTGCAATAATGGGAAATATTTCGCATTGTCCTGAACAGAGAAAGAGAAAGAGAGAGAGAGAGAGAGAGAGAGAGAGAGAGAGAGAGAGAGAGAGAGAGAGAGAGAGAGAGTCAGACAGACAGACAGACAGACAGAGGAAGAGACAGACAGAGAGAGAGACAGACAGAAAGACAGACAGAGAAACAGAGAGACAGAGAGGGATTAATGAAGATATTCTTAAGTTACTTTAAAGCACACAGTGCGGTAACATCTAAGACGAACGTTTACTTCGTTTTTTTAAAGACCATAAATTATTTCCCACAAGGCTGATCTAAAGAGTTTTTATTGTTTACCAGTAGCATGAGATTTCCTTAGCCTATGTTTGTTTCATTGTTTTGTAGGAAGAGATTCGTTTATATTCCATGCTTGGGACGAAGCCATTATATTCAGACAATGTTTAGGTCTAGTTAAGTTTCATTTTACTAATACTCTAGGTCCTCCGAAGGCGAACCCCATTCTGGCAGGTTAATGGTAACTATGGATTACAACTAGATCTATGATAGCTCCTATATCCCGGAGTAAAATTTTCAACGAATTTGTTCGACTTCCCCATGCAATGGTTTGGAATGAAATCTGTTTTACTCTATGAGTGGCTCCTTATTAAATCACCTTTGACATGATTCCACTTCCACATTTCTTTATGGTCCTAGTATTAGATTCATTAAAAAAAATCAACTTTGTACAAAAAAAAAAAAAAAACACGTGGAGATGGGTAAGATGAGAACGCAATGTGTTTTCTTTAGGAAACATCTTCAATTACCAACGCCACATTTTGTTTTTTCCATATTACAGTAAAAGTTGTTGACCTGTAGAGAACATCTTGTAAGTAACCACCCATTATTACCGTAAAATAAAATAAATGAAGATTAATTCGATCGCAACCCTCGCGCGCTGGATGCCATAATGGCGAGATGATGGACTGTGGTGATAATGGACTGTGTTCTCCAATCAATGACCACCACGAGAAGAAAACCATTGAAATCGCCCCCGCATGCCTTCAGCAATACATGTTGTTCTCTCCCGTGGGTGGGAAAAAAGACTTGAAAAACACCAAGGAGCCACAAGCAAATACTGCTTTGTCCAATTACAGATGGTTTGATAGAAATAATATTACAAGCATGTTTTGAGCTTTGTATAAACGTGTAGGGTCAAGGTAAGAAAATTGATTCTTAATGTTCGTAGAGGAAAATTTGTTTTCTGTAACCTCTCTCTCTCTCTCTCTCTCTCTCTCTCTCTCTCTCTCTCTCTCTCTCTCTCTCTCTCTCTCTCTCTCTCTCTCTCTTTCTCTCTTTCACGCCTCTTATGCCTCTCTCCTCTTTCTTTCTTTTCCTCTCTCCTTATTTACTTCTTTTTTTAGCTTGTATATCAACGTCCCTATTTCTCTAATTTAATCATACTATATTTTTTTTCTTTACTCCACACTATTATCGTTCGCAAAAAAGTGCAAATTATTGTAGCTGTACATATTTTGATTCCTGGTCACATTTAATATGTTCTCTCATTTTTTTCCTTTGCACATGAGAAGTAATATTGAGCATCTTTAGTATTTCGTGTGTGTGTGTTGGAAAAAAACCAAACAACAAATATAACAGAGTATCCAGAAAATAAGTGACGATGTTAAACACATAATGAAATAAGCAGTACAAAGAAAATAAGAAACAACATATTTATAAGTCACGATTTTATTTTATATGTTCTCTCTATCTTTTCTTTGCATAACAACAAAATTCCTAGCGTTGATAATGGTTTTTGTTTGTGAAAACAAGAACAGAACTTCCAGAAAAAAGATAATGGTGCCAAATTTTCAAAACAAAAGGGAAAAGGCACTACGTTAAATTAAAAAAAAATTAAAAGCTCACTGCAGCGAAAATATCTCAGAAGAACTCTTTTAGCCGCGGAAAATTTGGCGGAGATAATCTGTTTTCCGCTATGTAAAGTCCCTACACAATTGCCGTGCGTATAACAGGATTGCAACTGTCAATCTATCACAGCAGACCCTTCCAGATTCCAAAGTCGCCATGAATAAATTGAGTCCGGCCAACCAGTGTATTACTCCGCCTTAAGGAAAGGGGCATCACTCTGAAAGTTTTTTCTCGTCTGCGCTCACTGCCAAATTTAATCTTCCCGAACGGCAGTCGAATGTCAATCACTTCTCTATAGATTCATTTTTTCCCCTTATAACGATATGAACAGAGTCAAAGGCCCATCTTTTAGTTATAATGTCTCTCTCTCTCTCTCTCTCTCTCTCTCTCTCTCTCTCTCTCTCTCTCTCTCTCTCTCTCTCTCTCTCTCTCTCTCTCTCTCTCATAGACAGAAAAAAAGATTTAATCACTCCTTAGTGCCAGACAATGTATTTCCCGTAAGACGATTTGATTAGCTGAATGAGGAGTTTTGCAAGCCCAGTCCACCATGAGCGGTGATCTCAAAACTTCCATCTAAATATAAACTGTGTATGAAATTTAGTATCGGTGTCTTATATTCAGGAAGATAATGACACTAGAGTTAACAATAATTGTGTTATCAGAACGTCGTAAACGTTTACTTGCCGTTTTCTTACATTATTCTCTATGTAGGTAGAGGTAATTTGAGTCTGTTTACCTCCAGATAAGGCGTTCATCCAGAGATTTAGAATAGGCTTCGCAAAGAAAACTCTCTCTCTCTCTCTCTCTCTCTCTCTCTCTCTCTATCTATCTATCTATCTATCTATCTATCTATCTATCTATCTATCTATCTATATATTTGATCGTTATTCTAGCATTTTGTGACAGTGCTCGACAAAGAGAGCTTAATAATGATAATAACATAATTGATTACTTAGTTTAAATCTAAGTTTGGCAAACCAAGATTGAATTTATGTAATCAATTTTGTTATTATGATATTATATATATATATATATATATATATATATATATATATATATATATATATCAATATTGAAAAAAAAACGTATAAAATCTAAGCAATTATGATGTGTTGCTGGTTAAACTTGTATTTTGTCCACACTGTTTTTCTCTGTGTTTATTCCCAGCCTCTTTGTCAGTGCAGTGTTTTAAGTTCAGTCTCTACATTGGTTGATCATCTCGCCTGGGAAATAAGGTCACAATAGTGATGGGCCTGGCAACATTATTTTAAGTCGATGTCCATCACTTGGTTTGGTTTGAAACTGTCCTGTCCACCAGATTGAATGCTGTGTTAAGGTTCATCAAATCCAAACTAAAGTTAATATTAGAATTCTGTTGCGCTCACTTTTTTTTTCTAGTTTTCATTTCTCAGAAAAGCTAAATATATAAAGCTAAAAAATTAAAAGCATTATAATTATTGGTGAATTTTCAGTTATAAACAAATATGTGCAAACAACACATTCCAGGCAAATGGCCTTTCGCGGAAATGTTTATCATTGATTAAATTTTCGTAACAAAATCAGAGATAATCAGATTTCATTTTTACGGGATATGGTCATATTTCTTTTATCATTTTGACAATGTTTTTATGGACATACTAGAATTATTCCACCCTACATAAGGCCGTCAAATTGACCCACAGTATAGTGAAAAGTTACAAAAAAAAAGAAACAACTATTCAAGACGACATCAAGAGCATAAAAAGTCATATTTACCGAGCCATAGCGTTCTATTTATATCGCGATGAATATGATGATGAGAAAGATAATCTATTACCATCATGCTCGTATTTTCTATCCCAATGTTCTCAGTAACTTTACAATGAAAGGTCAGGTTCGGTACATAAAATCCATGTAATTCCAATTAACGGGAAAAATAGTATACAAAGCGGATAACTATGGAACCAAGGAAAAAATACAAAGAAATAGTAGGTCTAAATTTTTTTAAATGTATTTGATTGTTGAACAGTGTTCATGACCTTAAACCAGAATATGAAATTCTTTGTGAAATGCCATTGTAGAGATCTATATAAATCTAGGTGAGTCTGTTTAAAATGCCGGAAATATTAACACCCGAAGGTCTCCTAATATAGTAATAATAATAATAACAATAATAATAATAATAATAATAATAATAATAATAATAATAATAATAATAATAATAATAATAATAATAATAACAATAATAGTAAGTGTACTACTGCTGCTTCTACTACTACTACTACTACTACTACTACTACTACTACTACTACTACTACTACTACTACTACTACTACTACTACTACTACTACTACTACTACTACTAATACTACTAATAATAATAATAATAATAATAATAATAATAATAATAATAATAATAATAATAATTATAATAATTATGTTAATAACATAACAGCAGCTACAACAACAACAACAGCAACAGCAACAGCAACAGCAATCAGAATAACTAATCCTATTATTTTCGAAACGCATGGAAAAGCTAAACAGAATTTTTTTATAGGTAAATTAGATCCATTCACAAATAGCTTTGTTTTTAGCTAAGGACAACTCGATATCATATCACCAGCGCTCTTGTTAAACAAGAAACCAACTTTCAACTAACTGTGAAAAACAGCACGAATTGAACTTATTATCTTACTCAAACACACACTGTCGTGGAAGCTAACAAATTTAGATTTAATAGCATTACTAACTCTGCTTTATATCAAGAGTATATTTTACTTGTTTCTTTACTTTGGGTTCAGGCTTGAACACTGAATGTAAAAGTCTAAGACAGAATGACCTATAAAAGCCTATCTG
>JAWDGP010001750.1:85000-125000 GCA_033675545.1 Elysia crispata | reverse complement strand
ATCATAAACAAAACAGTCGATGGTTCACACAATTGTATGGACAACGAAGAAGGCTAAGAGGAATCCGTCTAAAGGTGAAGCTGCCAAACGCAAGCATCTGTTGCAGATATTTCAACATTTATTTAAACTATTTTTTTCCTTTTCTGTTTCTGTAGATGACTTCCAATGGTGAGCACATAAACGATTTTTCGAACTTTCAACGAACAAAATTTTTATCACATCATGCTCCGTTTCCGAATAATTACATACAGTGTAATAGAGAGACCTTATGTCAATAAGAGTATACTAGAGTCCTAAGTGTAGTTCGTTTAAAAATTTTCATATACAAACTATTTTCCAAAAGGGAAAAAATATAGCTGTATCTTTTTGTTGTTTTGTGAAACAATACGTTTTCTCTCTTCCTTCAAATTTAGCTAAATTTTTGTAAATTTCCTTTACCAGTAAATCGGCCATTCATCATAACTAATTTGTTATATACTGTCATCAATTCTCCTATGTCTACACCAGTTCCGCCGGACTGGAGAGAGAGTTGAGTGCCCTCTGTTAACCCAGTGCTAGGCCCCTCACCGGGAGGTTCCTGGGAACCTCCGTCACTGACAACACAGACAATCTGGTCGCCGACTCCAGCTTTGATGTATCTGGTCTTAATTTTCCTTTGTGGCAGAGAGAGAGAGAGAGAGAGAGAGAGAGAGAGAGAGAGAGAGAGAGAGAGAGAGAGAGAGAGAGAGAGAGAGAGAATATGTGTGTCTGTGTTCCAGTTTCCTATTCAGATTGCTCTATAACTTTCTGATCAATCTTATCCAAAAATCTTACTGATATGTGCATTTTACACATTTTTTCCTTTGTCGTAGCAGGAGACTAGGAATAACTGAAAAAAGAAAAACTCTAAATCATGTTTATGTTAGAACAAAAAATACTTTTTAAAATTGTTATTTTTTTTGTTCGGGGGAACCAGATTTCTTTAAATCTTTGATTAACTCCCATCAATAAAGCTATGTTACGTCGTGTTCACTGTACGCGCATTAATAATTTAGCTTGAAAATTGTCGTGAAAACTTCATTCAAAATCATTGATTTCTGGATAGAGCACAAATGTAAGCTGGAGAAAATATTTTTATTTCGAATTTAACAAAACTGCAGATGTTGGACTCTTAGTTTTTGTTCTGAGAGTGTTCACAAAGTAATCGGAGGAAGGTCAGAGTGAGAGGCAGACAGACAGACAGACAAGCATACAGAGAAGTATATAAAGAGGAAGATTATGATAAAGTGATGCGAAAAGTATGCTAAAGTAAAATCGAGAGAGAGAGAGAGAGAGAGAGAGAGAGAGAGAGAGAGGTAGGTCAAGAAAGAGGGTAAAAGGATAGACCGAGAGGAAATGTGTTATGAATTGAATTGTTTGCACATAAAGATATTATAATTTTTTCCAAAAAATAAATAAGACAAAACCGAATCATGCTCATTTTTAAGATCTATCATTAAAAAGAATGGAAACCATACCTTCACTTCCACGGAACAAGTAGGATGGCAACAATCAAATTCCATCAGACTTTTCATATGTCAGCTTTAAAGCTTGAACTACACAATGTAATGTATGTGAGCTCCAATTTTTAATCCCAACATTTTTATATCGATTCAATTGTCCTATTAGTGTTTGTCAATGGTGTAAATGGAACAAACTCAACTAATCCGTCTTGTTAACAGTTATATAGGTTTCGCTTGCATCATCGAATTAAGTCTGTAACTGGCACTTTTAAGTTTGAGAATAAAAATAATGGTAATTGCTGACTCGTAAAAGTAGAAATTCATGCCATTCATCTGTTCTTGATGTTTAAGGGATTAAAAATAAATGCACTATAAAATTTCTTTGATTAAAGTTCATCGGCTCATCTCTTCAATTTTTACTTATTACCGTTTTCTATTTTCCCCATCATCATTATATTCATCGTAACCATTTAATTTATCACTAGCTTATAATCCTCTTATGACTTCTGCATCATCTTCTTCTTTGTTATCTTCATCTTTTCTTCCACCTTCTCTTTTTCATAAATACTTTTTTTCTTCCTCCTTTTCTGATTGTTCTTCTCCTTCAACATCATCGTCATCCTCTTCTTCTTCTTCTTCTTGTTCCTTTTCTTGTTGTTGTTGTTGTTGTTGTTGTTGTTGTTGTTGTTGTTGTTTTTTTTCTTCTTCTTCTTCTTCTTCTTCTTCTTCTTCTTCTTCTTCTTCTTCTTCTTCTTCTTCTTCTTCTTTGTTTCCCCTGTGTTCTTCGGTTTCGCCGCATCATCATTTTGATCATGACACGCCCAACAATCTCACCAGCCCAATTAAATAACGCTTCACTGTTTAAACTGCCCCGATGGCGATGTTCTACACGACATTCCGTGTCCCTCTGGATACTGTGAGATCTGACCGAGCAGGGATCCCGCGACAAGTTAATCTAATCATAAAGTCAACACAACATCTCGGCCGTCCATCTCCTGAGGCATGCTAGGAGAGTATGGGGACTACAAGAGAGAAAGGCACCATAAAACTGGCCCCTTGTCCCCGCTTTTTCAATAGAGCGATAAAGGTTTTCATCAAATTAATCCGAATTATTTACAGATTTGTTATCGATTTATCCTTCTCTCTCCAAATATAAAGATAAAACTCAAAACAAAGACATAAAAAGAATTTTTAGCTGTGAAGAGAATTAAACTGTAGAAAAACGATCACCGCAAGGTAAACTGCTGGTTTGTCTAATGAAGTATTATTATTTGCGTACAAACTTTGCTAAAATATTTTTGAAAGTCTCGTAAGATAAAAATGGAGAGGAGAAAAAACTCCCATAGTCCCACGAAGTGATTTATCCGAAAGTGAAAGCGGATGAAACAGAATTAGAGGACAGCCAGATGCCATTGGAACGAGTCTGAGATGCCAATCATCTGTTGAAAGGCTCTTCGCTTTTTGACATCAATTAAAAGGGACTGTTAAGATCAGTGTCAAAACAGATTCCTATGATATTTCCATCCTTATCAAACTGATCTCTGGAGTGTGACATTTATTTCAAGCCCTCCAATAACTTTAATATGACATTGATTTAATTATAAATCACGTGCTGTATAGATTTATACCTGATAGTGTTTAATGACATTTCAATTAAACAAGTTTCAATGTTATGGTGGATTCTTCTCACTGATTAATGTTAAAAAATGAAACTATATCTCTAGATCTAATGAATTTTTTTTTTTTTTTTTTTTTTTTGGTGCATTGATTATTGGGCTCTTTTTCGTGGAACTAATAACTTGTAAAGGGAGATAAATTAAAAACCATCATTAATAAGGAAAAAATATTATTTCACAATAAGCTTGTCCCTAATTCTTTTCAAGGAGGGCCGCATACCTTCAACAAATTATATAAATAAATTTGTCAAAGATACAAAGAACAGAATTGAAGAAAATAACCCTTCATGCTACTCTTATTTTTGGGAATTTGGATTCCCAAAGCTGATTTAATGAAGCTAAAAACTTAAAACAGTTTTTTAGATCACAAAAATAGGAGGGAAAGAAAAATGTCGCCAAAAGAAACGAACAAACTGACATGGTGATGATGAGAAAAAGAAGAAAAGAAGGAAGGTCACAAAGATAGATGTATTGTAGGGAAATTATATAGGTGGGGAGATCGATACATAGATACAAAGATAAATAGTTAGATAGACAGAGGGACAGAAAAATGCGAAGCACCGGACACCGATAAAACAGCGCTGCGACCTGTGCTGTCTATAGGTTTACTAAAATCTATACAAATTGGTGATTTTGTTATCTACAAGATGAGTGGTATATTGCCCTTGAGCATTGATAAAAATCCTGCAATATCAGCAGATGGTTTGAGCTTTTGAATCCGGCTATTCATCTTTCAATCTTATTTCTCTGGCTTAAATTCTTCTCTCATTCAACCACATAGGCTCCCTGTGCCAAGACAGGTTCTCCTCACGGCGAAGCCCACATAATCGGCGCTGCGCAGAAGACGGGTTCTCCTCACGGCGAAGCCCACAATGGGCGCTGCACAGAAGACGGGTTCTCCTCACGGCGAAGCCCACATAATCGGCGCTGCGCAGAAGACGGGTTCTCCTCACGGCGAAGCCCACAATGGGCGCTGCGCAGAAGACGGGTTCTCCTCAAGGCGAAGCCCACAATGGGCGCTGCGCAGAAGACGGGTTCTCCTCACGGCGAAGCCCACAATGGGCGCTGCGCAGAAGACGGGTTCTCCTCACGGCGAAACCCACAATGGGCGCTGCGCAGAAGACGGGTTCTCCTCACGGCGAAGCCCACAATGGGCGCTGCGCAGAAGACGGGTTCTCCTCACGGCGAAGCCCACAATGGGCGCTGCGCAGAAAACGAGTACTCCTCACGGCGAAGCCCACAATGGGCGCTGCGCAGAAGATGAGTACTCCTCACGGCGAAGCCCACAATGGGCGCTGCGCAGAAGATGAGTACTCCTCACGGCGAAGCCCACAATGGGCGCTGAGCAGAAGATGAGTACTCCTCACGGCGAAGCCCACAATGGGCGCTGAGCAGAAGATGAGTACTCCTCACGGCGAAGCCCACAATGGGCGCTGCGCAGAAGATGAGTACTCCTCACGGCGAAGCCCACAATGGGCGCTGCGCAGAAGATGAGTACTCCTCACGGCGAAGCCCACAATGGGCGCTGCGCAGAAGATGAGTACTCCTCACTGTGAAGCCCACATATGGGCGCTGCGCAGAAGACGGGTTTTTCTTAGGAAAAAGCCCATATACTGCCCATTTCAAAAAGCGGAGAAACCCAAACTTGAGATCTTCGGGGAAGGCGCGCTTTCCTCAAGTAGTTGTAGGTTGCAGGAAGAAGTAAAAGGTAGTGGTAGGAAATAGGGAGTAGTAGGTTCAGCAGGTAGCAGTAATAGGAGTAGGTACCTGTAGCTGTATATAGGGGCATGTAATAATAGTTAATAGGAAAAGTAGGTTGTAGATAAACAACATAATTTCAATAAGCCTTAAAATAATATTCTCTAAATTTAAGAAACAAAAATAAATTAATTCACTCTTTACCAATATCATTTGAACACGCTTATTTAAACATCGTTATTATAAATTAGGGCTTTGTGGAACCTTTCATCAGTTTTATTTCAACATACTCTCCATTAACCGGAATCTCCCTCCTCCTCCATTGTTCTGCAGTATGGTGCTAGGCCTAACCGTCCTCAAAATGAGACCATCTAAAATCAAACACCGCGAGTATTTTAAACAACGGCTATCTCGTTATAAATATCTGCGGCTATTCACTCAATGAGCGTATATCTTTTGAATATCTTCATAATGTTTACCAAGTAAACCAGCTGCGACTTTGATGTTTAGACCAAAATTGCGGCCAAGGCTAAAATTCGGTAAAAAAAAACGCTAAAATCAGCTCAAAAAATTATCTGGTCGGCTGGATAACATTGTGAGACCGGATAAAGCAAGTGTGTAAAAATAAGAAAGGGCTGGAGAACTACTCGGGGACGGATGCACAAAGTCTCTCTCCTAGATTTTCACATTCATTCTCCCTTTCTCTCTCTCTCTCTCTCTCTCTCTCTCTCTCTCTCTCTCTCTCTCTCTCTCTCTCTCTCTCACACACACACATATACACACACACTCTCTCTCTCCCTCCCGCTCTCTGTCTCTCTCTCTCTCTCCATTTCTTTCTCAGACTCACTCTCTCTCTCTCTCTCTCTCTCTCTCTCTCTCTCTCTCTCTCTCTCTCCCTTTCTCTCTCCCTTTCTCTCTCTCTCTAGCACCCTTTCTTTTTCTATCTCTGACTTTCTCTTACCATGTCTTGTCGGTTATTTTTTATTTTTTTCTTTTCCTCTGTCGGATTTATATATATATATATATATATATTTTTCTATTGCTGAGGTTTTTCGAATCATCAAAGAGACTACAAGAAAAAGACCTTTCCGTTTAGTAAGAATATTCACTTTGATTCTCTCTTTGTTTAAAACATAATTTTTCTCCAAAAAGTCAAATTAGTGCATTTCTTTACCCTAAGGCGAGACAATGTCCGGAATGAAAAAGCAAAAAAAAAAAAGTCATAACATATAACAAACACATTTTTTTTTCAATTTTTCTTCAAATTGGAATCAGTGCGGGATTTTGTTAGATTTAAATTGTCATATTACCAAGGAAGACCTGAGAGGATTTCACTTACGCCTCTAGGCTTTCACGCCGATAAAGTCACAGAGAGGAAAAGACTCAACCAATGACTTTATAGGACCAACCTTCCCCACTTCAATTTCCACAGCACTTAGTCAAATTAACGACTGGCTTGCTGAGATCAAAAGATGGTTGTTTGAGGTATCAGTGGAGCCAGCTTGTCAAGAAAACCATTTTTTTTTACCTGACAAATTGTCTTTGGGCATCTCAGGGCTATCATCAAGAAATTGAAGGAAATTATTTCCTGCTCTTGAGATATAGATCTAGACCTAGAAGAGAAAAGATGTTTATCATGATGTCAGTCCCAAAGAGTCTCTTCAGATTGAGTGGCGAATTTGCCCTCTGATAATTTCATTAAAACCAGAACATTCGTCTCGTCATTGGGTTTACTTTGCGATTCGCCTGTGTGACAGGTTTTTTTCTTCACTTGACAGTAATTGAAATCGAAATCGCTGTAAACACGTAGCATTAAAAGACAAGAGTCAAAATAAGAAACTCGATTGTCTGAGTTATTTATTAAGAATAAAAGTTCATACAAATAAGAATAAATCTTATAATACGGCACGATCATTGGGTTGGTTTTTACGGCTCGGTTCTTCATCACCTCTCTCTCTCTCTCTCTCTCTCTCTCTCTCTCTCTCTCTCTCTCTCTCTCTCTCTCTCACACACACACACACACACACACACACTTTATCCCTTTCTTTCTCTGTATCTTTCTCTTCCTTTACCTCAGTGTCATGGTCTCTGTCTTTATCTATCTACACATTTTTCATTCTATTCTGATTCCTTTCTTCATATATCTCTCTCCCTCTCTCTCTCTCTCTCTCTCTCTCTCTCTCTCTCTCTCTCTCTCTCTCTCTCTCTCTCTCTCTGTGTCTGCATGTCTGTCCACTTTCCTCCTCACCATTTCTCTTTGATCAAATCTTTTTCACAGTTACAAATCTGTCATTACCTCGCACATGCGACCCCTCCCATCGTCTCTTTTATCAGCAATTAGGCTAACAGCTACTCTCTTAAAAACCCTCCGACCTTCACCAAAGTCTCACTTCCAAGTCTATCAGTTGGCCCTGACTGCTTCGTGCTCTTTTAATACCGTGATCGAAGGCGGCAGATTTAAGTATCGAGCTAGGAGGACAAGATTGCATTGCAAGAGATTGATGGGGCTGAAACTGGAGTGCCTGGATCAGTGGCAGAATGGGGAGGACCTGGCCTCGACCAGGCCAACAGTTCGATTTTGCCCGAGCATGTCATTAACTTGGGAGGCCGAGAGTTGGCGATGTGGCTGTAAGAGCCATGGAATGATGCTGACACATGAAGCATCAAAGGAATCACCCGGATGGCATGTAGCAAGGGATATTGTATACGAAGAAAAGCCGTGAGAGATATAGAGGTAATTAGACATTAAGAGAGAGAGAGAGAGAGAGAGAGAGAGAGAGAGAGAGAGAGAGAGAGAGAGAGAGGGCGACGAGACCGACAGGCAAATAGACAGATAAACAGACAGACAGACAGTCAGGTAGATAAATTAAAAGGTGTGCCAGAAAGCAGAATAATACAGAACAAAAAAAAATATATTTCTTTTTATTATTGCATGAAAAATTGTACGACAAAATAGTTGTTTACTTAATTTCAAAATCAAATACAGTTTGTAAGGGAATTAATTAAGATTTGTACGTCAAAAAAGCAAGTGGAAGAAAATGTTGAGGTTTAACTATACAGAATAAGGGGAGAGTTTTATTAGGAAATATTCTTCAAATACCCTTAGGTAACCAAAAGTAATTATTGGCATACGCTAATCAAAATAGGGCGGGAGTAAATCTGACCACGGTCATGGTTTTCAAAGATGGACATGTTATTCCAATCAGGGCGTTGCCTCTGGTTTTGTTGAACTGTTGCAAGCTTATACCCATTCTCTGGGGAGAACTGTGATTGGTGTCTTCTCAAATCTGTGCGTGGTCACGACCCATCGCTCAACACAGGACCACTCAAAGATCAGATCCTTCGACATACTGGGCAATGCTTCTGGAGATAACGTTATGGGGGGAGGTGGAGGTGAGAAAGAGAGAGAGAGAGAGAGAGAGAGAGAGAGAGAGAGAGAGAGAGAGAGAGAGAGAGAGAGAGAGAGAGAGAGAGAGAGAGAGAGAGAGAGAGAGAGAGAGAGAGAGAGAGAGAGAGAGAGAGAGAGAGAGAAAGAGAGAAAAAAAAGAGAGAGAGAGAGAAAGAGAGAGAGGGAGAGAAAGAGAGAGAGAGAGGGAGAGAGAGAATAATATAAGTTACATACATAGATAGATAGGTAAATAGATATATAGAGAGAAACAAATATAGAGAGACAGACAGATAAATAGGCAGGGAGATATAATGCTAGATAAAAAGATAGATGAATATATAGATAGAGATGTACATATATATCGTTGGTTTTTTTTTAACTTGAGTAACTTTTCTTCATACATCTGTTTCGAAAAGGAAAGTGCGTTATATGAATACAAAGAAAGAAAAAAGAAAAAGTTGAAAGCCTCTAGAGGTAATAATATATTATAGAAATGAGGGTCCACCATTCGAAAAAACAAGAACAAAAAACAAATTCAATTCTACTTGACTATGGAATTCTGTTTCTCACTACAGTAGTAGATATCAATGTGGCAGCAACACAAGAGCTAGTCAAAAGTAATCTTATCGCCATGAATTTTTTTTTAAATATTTTTTTCATGACTTTTGGACCTTGCTAAAATAAAAAAAAAAAAAAAAACATTTCTGTCTTTTATCGTCTTATCTCATTTAACCCTGGCCCGACGCGGGATAAGAGAGGTGTATGGACCCATGGATCCATTGAATGGTCACTCAAAGGCCACTCACTGGTCAGTCGATGAGGGCCGAATGAGGGGAGAGCCATGTTCCAAGAAGAAGGCCAGCTTTTGCGACCAACCAGCTGAAGGACCATCGAGGAGCCAGCGATCCTGATTCTTGACCGCCCAAGGGGAGAGAAAAGACCGTGCAGAACAATCTCAAATTATGGTCAGCTATTTATTAATCATTTATATTTCTTTTCCTTTATCTTCAATGCTACCTTGTCCATTTATTATTTCAGTAAACGGGAGCTCGGCACGTAAAGGAAATGACATTTTGTCAACGTTGCTAAGCTTTGCTAAACGGATTTAGTTAACTTTTTCAAAGGACTGGGAGCATGAGGTGGGAAATAGAGTAATTTAGTAGAAAGCCAAACACATCTATTGCAGTATATAAACGAGTTTTCAAAACTTAAGCGACGAAAAAAGAAACATGGTAAAAAAATTATTGAAGAATGAGTGGTTAGCAATTCAGTTGTAACGTTGAATTTTTTTTTATCTCATAAGAATAGTTTGACAACAAATGGTGTTTTCCAGAATAAACAGAAGACAGAGGCACTAAAATAATAGTCGTGGCTCTTTACCCAGAACATACTTGAACACTCAGGAACAAGTTAGTTTCAAAATTCATTGTCCTGGGTGTCGCAGTGTTCTCCAAGACTGTATAAAATCTGTTTTGGATAGATCGTACATCGGGTTCTTTTCTTTAAGTATGTAACTTTTACCTTACGTTACAAAAATACGAAATTGACTTCGGAATTTTTGAAGTGTTTGCCTTTATGAATAGTTGTAACGATGTAAGTAAAAACATGTCCGCTATCCATCATGTATAATAATTATACAGCTGTCGCGTATTTCCATGTATTCGTTGTTTTTGTTGTTTTGTTTTTTTGCCTTTATTTCATCCATTTTCTTTTAGAAATATCTAAAACAGGCATTAGTAAAGCCTTAATGGGATTTTGCCTTTAGCAGTTTACCGGTATATTTTTTTTAATGGAAAAAAGAATCGATCGATGCCGCCTTTCTAGGGATTAAAAAAAAACAACAACACGATGTTACTAGATCTTAAAGTCATTACAGTTTTGGTCCAAGATTGACCTCTCCAATATGTTCATTGTTTCGGAACTTTCTTTTAACGCTAGCCTCACGGTAAATGGTAAACGTCCATTAAACCAACTGCTCAGGTTTCATGGAGTTCGTGATTCTCTCCATCTGGTACATCGAGCAGAAACTCGCCGTCAGCCGCTCATTGGCGACAAGAAGGTTTATATGTTTATAGTGATCACGTTAGTCTGTTTGTTTGTGAGTCATTCAGTCAGTGAAAGCGAGTCTGGCCGTTCGTTCTGACATATACCGACCGTGAGATCTTTTCTTGAAAGAGAGAAAGAGGGAGATAGATAGAGGAAGAGAAAGAGTGAGCGAGAAAGAGAGAAAGAAAAAAAGAATGAGAGAGAGAGGGAGAGAGAAACAGACAATTCTACAGATGCGTAGAAAGACAGAACACTAGATTGAAACAGACAAAAAGAGCTAAAAAGAAAAACGCAAATGTAAAGACCCAAGTTAGGTAATCAAAGAACGGAATGGAAGACAGTGAGATAGATGGACTGATAGAAATAGACGGGCTTCTAGAAATGAGAAGAACATATAAAAGATGGGCAGAGGAAAATGAATTGAGGCAAAAAAAAAAAAACCCATAGAATTAGAGATTGTAGGAGATAGAGAGATAAAGATAGACCAAGAGAGAGATAGAGAGAGAAGAGTGTATGAAAGAGGGAGAAAAGAACAAATAGTATGGAAAGAGAAAAAAAAAGAGTCATTTCTCATTCTTTTATTCTTGAAGTGAGGGTTACAGAGTACCACTTAAAAATGGAATGTTTCAGAGTAGCTAGGTCTAACAACCTTCGATTTCTTTACTTCAGTAACCCAAACAATGAATTTAGTCTACACTTAACTTTAAAGTTTTCCCTTTCTTTCCCATAAGATATAAACGGGAGGTTTGTTTACTTCGTCTCTTTAACTCAAAGACCACGTCGATAAAAACTGACACGGCAGTACAAAACTCCTTAAGCTTGTATTGTTGTGGCTAGTTCGTGAATTGCGATAAATTGAGGCATAAGAACTCACAATGTTCAGTGTAAGTGGGTGCCTCTTTTTAAATCTCTTTTTTTTTTCCTGTAGATGGAGTGGGAGGTGTGGCGAAATAAAAGAGTTGCTAAAAGTAAAGCGATTAAATTTTTTGAATAAAGATTTGAAAGAAAAAAAAGCTTGGAAAGATGAAGACAATTAATGCATGGGTATAAATTTGATAAAGTAATTTATAAACAAAGAAAGTTCTTTATAACATAATCTACTAGTTGGAGCCGCTGAACAGTTAGTTGAAGCTTGGATAGGAATCTCACCTCTATAGACTAGAATGATACACCTGGATCTATCAATCAAGAGCTCTGCACATTGCTATTTTACAACTAGTCTTATTAACTTTTCAAAAACTTTGTTCAACAATAAGAAAGCATTGAGACATTTTGTTTAAAGATATCACCTATCTTCTCTTTCAAAGTCAGAATTAATTTTTTTAACAGCTACTGCGACGCGTATATATTTAAAGCAGAGCTCAGCGTAGCACTGTGGAAATTCATTAATCTTAAAAGAGAGTAAATTTAATCATATCAAATTCAAAATTGATTCCAAACTTATTTTTATCTCAGACAAACCCCAGCTGATCTCTTTGTCGAACAAACCCCATCCTCGAATGTATAATTATGGATCGAACGAAATTAGAGAAACAGAGAAAGTGAGAGAGAGAGAGAGAGAGAGAGAGAGAGAGAGACAGACAGACAGACAGACAGACAGACAAACAGACAGAAGAAAGACAGACAGATAGACAGACAGGCAGACAGTCAAACAGACAGACAGGCAGACAGATAGACAGAGAGAGACATACAGATAGACAGAGACAGAGAGATATAGAGAGACAGACAGAGAGAGATAGGCAGATAGACAGAGAGAGACAGACAGACAGAGACAGAGAGATAGAAACAGGTAGAGAGAGCGACAGAGAGACAGAGAGAGAGGGAGGGAGGGAGAGAGAGAGAGAGAGAGAGAGAGAGAGAGAGAGAGAGAGAGAGACTGACAGACAGACAGATAGACAAACAGAGCGACTATTCTTTTCTAGTTATCTTTATTTAGAGTGAACACAACAAGCGCTAATAATAGAAATGACTTACTGTTATTACAAAGCTGCAGCACAACACAGTGTAGCTTTTCTTCCAAACAGTTTCCAAAGCCTATTCCTAACAACACCCAGGAACCGGAAGTAACGCGATACTTGAAAATGGCGCTGACTTCCGTTGCTGTGGAAAAACACAGCGATTTCAGTCCCCTACGCCCATTTTCAGGCTTCATAACGCTAGCTTACTGTTCTCGCCTTTATTGATCCTCTCTTGGAAGATGGTTTGGGTTGTTGTTTTTTTTCTGAATGACGTGGCCGAGACAAAAATAAAAAAATAAAAAGACAAAATAAAAAGAAAGAAAATAAGAACAGGAAAGTATGTTTTTTTCTCAAAGAAATTTAATGGTGGATCAGATTTTTAGCTCTTCATTATCCAAACCTTTTTACAGTCACAATACTATAGTGGGGAATGCTTTTCGTTTCGTCCACAGATATAATGATCTGCTCTTTGTCCAAACCTAGGATTTCTTTAGAAGACCTCCGTCGATGTGAAATAATTGTGTGGCCAAGAAAAAGATGTAACCAATACTACTGAGGCCTTAAGTTTCTTTCCTTTTCATAAAATAATGTTATCATTTGTTCGCATCTCTGAGATAGGTGGTTCTAGTTTGTAAGTAAGCTGCGAACGAAACTATCAGGTCAGTTAGGAAACTAGTAATGCAAGAATTACATTGACAGGCTATCCTGTTTCAAGACGTATGAAACAACACGCCCCCCTGCTCTCTCTCTCTCTCTCTCTCTCTCTCTCTCTCTCTCTCTCTCTCTCTCTCTCTCTCTCTCTCTCTCTCTCTCTCTCTCTCTCTTATTTGCACATTTCCTGCAGATGCCACTGCTAAATTTTCAAACTCTTGTGAGAGCCGTGGTTTTTCTCATTTCATGAAATTCCAACATAGTGTACAATCTTGCCTTTTTCTGCACATCAACGCCATAAAGTACATCAAGACGAAGGTTTTGCTTTTTGCCAAACAATCAAGCCCTCAGATTGTTCAGGACTACATTGGCGTCCGGCTTTACTCGCACCATCAAGCCTTCAGGCTGTCTAGATCTACAATAACCTCTGGCTTTTCTTGCACCATCAAGCACTCAGGTTGTCTATATCTACATTAACATCTGGATTTTCTCGCACCATCAAGCACTCAGGTTGTCTATATCTACACTAACATCTGGCTTTTCTCGTACCATCAAGTACTCAGGTTGTCTAGATCTACACTAACCTCTGGCTTTTCTCGTACCATCAAGTACTCAGGTTGTCTATATCTACACTAACATCTGGCTTTTCTTGCACTATCAAGACTTCAGGTTGTCATGAACTATACTAACGTCTCGCACCATTAAAAATTGTGTTAGATGTAGATGGACAACTAAACCCCTGTGAAAACGTCCTAAAAATGTTGCAGATGAAACACTATCGTTTTTCTCGGGTTAAGCTTTAACATTGTCATGATTTACATTTTCGTCTGGCTTTTCTTGCATCATCAACCTCTAAAGCTGTCATGACCTACATTGGCTTTTCTCGCACTTTCAAGACCTCAGATTGTCTTGGATCAGTTCTCGAACTATCAAACGCTCAGGTTGTCAAGACCTACTCTGGCATTTGGCTTTCTCGAAACCAACAGGCTCTCAGGTTGTGTAGACACACACTAACCTCTGGTTTTTCTCCGACCATCAAGCCTTCAGGTTTTTAAGACCTAGACTAGCATTTAGCTTTCTCTGAACCAGAACTCTTTCTGTTTGTTTAGACCTACACTAGCCTCTGGTTTTTCTCCTACCATCAAGCCTTCAAATTTTCTAGACCTATCCTAACTCCCTGACTTCTTGTTTTTCTCGCACCATCAAACCTTCAGGTTGTCATGAACTTCACTAACGTCTCGTTTTCCATCGAACACTAAGGCTGTCTAGTCCGAATTTAACGCCCGAGTTTCATCGCACCATTAAGCTCAAGGACATCCCATAAAAAAAACAGCAATGGAAGAATGAATGGGCAAAGAGGGATCTTTAAACAGTTTTTTAACACTTTATAATTCTTGGATCTTGGGGAAATGTTGCTCGAATGAGAACCTAGTCAATATCCTTAAACACTGAAAAATAGTTCAGAAGACCTGATGCTAAGCTGATTCAAACAAATCCTGACAGTTTCCGTAATAAACTTGATGAGGGTCCCAGAGAGTGGATAAGACTGGACATAAATATGTGATAATCTGATGATAGTAACAGCTAAAGCTCTAAAAAATCGTTCTTAACAATTTATATTAAACGGCTAATGCAATTTAAAAAAAAAACCACCTCTTTTGGTCAAAGAAAAAAGTAAAAACAGCGAGTTTCATTGCAACCATGAAGTTTTATTTATTAATTCATGTGCTATGAATCATAGAAGGATGTTACTTTCTCTATTTTGATGATATAAATTTGTCTATCTCCGACTCTCTTTATCTTTATTTTTTGCCACTCGCACACGCTCTCTCTCTCTCTCTTTATCTCTATCTCTCTCTCTCTCTCGCTGTCGCTCTTTCCATATCTCTCCTTATCTCTCTCTCATTCATTCTCTTTCTCCTTACCTTTTTCGATCTCACCGTCTTTCTTTTTTTCTTCCTCTTTTTATATTATTCTCTCTCTCTCTCTCTCTCTCTCTCTCTCTCTCTCTCTCTCTCTCTCTCTCTCTCTCTCTCTCTCTCTTTCTTTACATATCTGTCTCTCCACCCAAAAATTAGACTTATGAATACCACAAAGATATAACATTTGTACGTCCCCCTAAATTACCATTATAGCTAAATCAGTTCAGATTAGTGCTCCCTAAGTTATTTTATTTTTGGAGTCATTTTTGTGTCCACAGTTTTTTTTTTCTTTTTTTTTCTTTTTTTTCACCCAGACAGTTTCGTAATAACTCAAAGATAGAAAGGGAGACAACCAGAAGAAAGAAATGAGACTATATTATTTACTGCCCTTCTTTGCTCTTTAAAACTCGTCGCTAAACTTCGCATACAGTTTATGAACTGAATCAATAGTAAAAAGTGAACAAGGTAAAAAATTTACAAATTCCACAGAATATAAGAAAGAGAATAATCGACGCTCACTCTCAGTCTCGGAAGCACGTAAATGTCGAGCTTAATGCATTGGTCCGCTAGTGCATCTCATTTATTAAGGACAAAACGTATAACTCAGACAAATTACTTAGTGAAAGCTTTTAAATTCGCCCATGACAGCAGTTACTAGTAAAATTGCGCAAATCAATCCCTAATGAATGAGAATCATAAAAAATTTTCTTTTTCATATTCCTTTACTTTTTGTAACTCTCCCGTTCATTTTCCCAATTGAATCTGTACTTTAATCGTTTTTCATTTTAGTGAATCGGTGGTTTAAGTTAGTTCTGCAATGATGATCTCATTGCCGTAGCTATTCGTTTTAAATTGCGGTAAATGAAACAGATCGATTTAAGAATACAAATTGAAGCAAGTAAAAAAGAATAAGTAGAAATTAAGCAGCGAATACTGAAATAGTTTCGACTACTAAACAAAAAGAAAGCTTAACAAATGATGTTCCAAAGAATTAAAAAAAAAAAAAAAAGATATTTTCCAGAATTTTTCAACTTTGATTTTTCTTGAAGTTTAATCAGGTAGTTCCGTTATATAAATATGATCAATTCTTCGGACGATGCAAAGAAGCTTCTAACTTCCCCCATGGTGTTCGGACTCTATTTTCCTATCTACGACAATGGCGTCAGAACACCGCTCTATTCGGGTATAAAGAACGATAAAATACATTTGTCTTTCAGCCTGGAAGCAGTGAGTGTTTTGCTCAATTACATTAAGAAGAATCTTAATAAAAAATCATAAATGGTCCCCGCAAGACCGGTAACAACTGTCGAAGATATTGAAAGGAAATGTGTTGACTTGCCTGTCTTTGCTTTCTGTCCATATCTGGCCGGTTTCTCTCCTCTCCAGGTGCCGACATTGCCATGGGGCTCTTGCTATGCGTCGTTCTTCTCTCCACGGTAGGAGCATCCCAGTCGCATCCCAGCGACCTTACCTCATCAACGCATGAGGTCGAGTTGGCTCCGAACTGAGATGGGGACGCCTTACCTCCCCAACCACTCTGTCCCACAGCTGAAACCTCGGCCGATCTCATATCTTCAGTGCCTGGATCTACTTTATGTTGGTGACAAGGTGCAATATACGAGTACTGGCTAACGGAATTACCACTAGCAGAATCATTGACTTTTGAGTCGGTGGGAAATTTGTTGGAATCGCCGCCATTTGATGACGGTAGTCTTGACTGAGATTCGGCATCAACTCGGGTGCCAGCGCCAGAGAAATCACTGTGGATGTCTACAAGAGTTGTGATGAGTCCCGGGTGCTCTAGACTGGAGGCGTGACTGTCTTCTTGAAAGCTCCGGCTTGCAGTAGTGATGCTTGTCAGGGTGCTCAGAACACTGCCGACCGGTACAACACACACTGTGAACACAGGCTCACCCCGCTGACTGGAGTCCCTTTGTGCTGTAACCGTGTATGTCCGCCGGAACCTACTAATGCAAGGCGATGTAGGTGAGACCTTTCCTCGTGACATTTTATTCTGCGTCTCGTATAAGTTTCACTTTTTGCTTTGTTTAATTTTTAAATAGATCTTCAGAAATTTCATAGGATGAAATAACAGATTTACTTACGACAGAAGCACCATCTGATAAGACTGAGTATTTTTTTAAGGAATTAATAAGATATCACCGCGATTATTATGGTTTATGTTAACTTAACCATGGTTATTCGCAGATAAATATCTCGACTTTTATGCAAAGATACTTCCTTTCTTTAAAATATCAATAGGTTGAATTCTAAAATGTGTGAAAATAAAAGGACAAATGATAATCTTTCGCTACTTTTCCAATGCTTAACATAAAAATATCTGTTCTAAAACGATCACACAATCGGGAGAGCTATCTTACATCACTATCAAAGGCAAGTAAAACAAAGTTTAAAGTAGTTCTCAATCAAATACACGACCCTTTACAGCAAGCCACAGACCACCTTACCAACCTATGATTAAGTTCGAGTCGTCTGTTCCCATGAAAAAATCACATTGAAAAATTAATATCCTTTCCTTCGAATCTATACTTTCACTTTACTCAGCTGATTTAATCCTTGGTGCTGTAGGAATCCGATGGACATGAAACCGAGCTTATGAACGATGAACATGTAGTTCTGCAGATTGTCAACGGTATGAAATACGCAAGAAAGGAACAAAATAAAGGGGACAAAATTAAACAAAATATCTGTTCCCTAGACATAGATAACGATGAATTAGGACCACATGAACACAAATGCATCAACACCCCTGTCATTAAGTCCCGCCTCGTGTTTTCACAGATTATCAAAGGTACGGGTTAATTGGTTGGGCTTTGACCACCTTTGACAGACAAGTTAGATTGTCTGGCTCGGCTCGGAACGGCGAGAAGTATGCGAGGATTTTTTTTTAATTTTTTTTTTTTAATTTTATTTCACTTTATTTGAATGTTAAACATCTCCCTCCGTTTGTTTTGTTTGGAGAATCATCCTTGACCTCAAGAGGTCATCCCATTAAAAAAAAAAACCTGCAAAGCGGAGGTTATTTAGGAATTAATGACATAACAAAACTGCCATAATCCATTCTTGTCGTTTATAAATTATTCCTCCTTTTGTATACAAAATCATTGGCTTGTATGTTTCAATTGACGTGCAGAAATAACATGAAAACTAAAAACTACAAAGGAAAGCTTAGAAAATACATCATTCACAAAGCACTTCATTTTCTTGTGTTATATAGGAATAACGGCTAACTATCAAAATTGCCAGCCCTCATTCTTCTTGCTGTTTATAAATTAAATGAGTTTTTGTGTATAAAATCATTGGCTTGTATGCCTCAAATGGCGTGCAAGAATAACATGAAAACTAAAAAAGACAAAGGAATGCAAAGAAAATAGATAATTGACAAAACACTTTTTTTCTTGTGTTATTTAAGAATATCAACTAAGTAACAAAGTTGCCAACATCTATTCTTGTAATTTATATATTATTCGAGCTTTTGCGTACTAAATCATCGGCTTGTATTTCTGGAATGGCGTAAAAGATCAACATGAAAGCTAAAAAATAATGGAGCGAATGTGGGGGGAGTTATGAAGAGAGAGAGAGAGAGAGAGAGAGAGAGAGAGAGAGAGAGAGAGAGAGAGAGAGAGAGAGGGGGGGGGGGGGGAAAGGGGATATGAAAGTGGTTAAGAGAGGGTGCTAGTGCAAAAATGCAAAAGTGAGAGAAAAGGAAGAGAAATAGACAGAGAAAGCTTGTTGGCAGGAGCAACAAAAAATTGAGCGACAGAAAGGAATGGAAAATGAACAATGTCCTTAATAAAAGATAAATAGACCTATTGAGAAAATAATTCGACTGAATTGTGGCGGGGGTCAAACTAAAGGTCAATCAACAAGATTTATTGTTTTTGCACTTAGCTATCATAGTATGAATAGCACTCGAAGATCATACATAACCGTTCGCCAGAATCACTGCCAATTCCCATGATACCAGGTTTTGTTCATTAAATTACACTCAGCAAATTCACGGCAGTGCAGAGGAAGATAATTATATTACTTCAGAAAGAGTTTGGTTTTCCGATGTTCTAAACCTATTTAACCATTATGAAAAGACGTCTATGGAATTACGCAAGGGACATTCTACCAAGTAGAAGCAAGCCAAAATATTTTGTAGGCAGAGTAGCGTTGCTTTCGGTAATTTTGTTTCAACACCAGGGAATTCTCCATCGGTTTAACGTGATATAGGGCATGGCTGCCAAAAGTGTTTGTTGTTTTTTTTCATGACGCTACTTCTGTAGTCTAAAAATTCGTTCAAAATCATTTTAGACTTTTTTTTTAACTACAACACTCTACTCTTCTCTCGCTCTGATATTTTTTATGTGGTTTTCTTGTAAATAACATCAAAGAAGAATCTTTTAAACCTGTCAAACATTTTAATCCAAAAGAGGAAGAAAGCATGATAAAGTGAGAAGGAAAGGAGAAAGGGTAAATCCTAAAGTGTTTTATATGACTTAGGTTCGGGATATTCTTTCCTCTTTTTATATTACCAGCCCCGCATGCTCTTTCCAACGTTTAGTGCTATTTTAATCACGCAGACATTCATTAGAGGCCGTGCCTATATGTATTCAGCAAATTGACTGCTCTCTGCAAAACATTTGACCTGCACAATCGTCTAAGCGACGAAAGATTCGTTTTTGGCATGTTATCTGTGGGCCAAAGCTTCAAATAGTAAACATTCCGATCCTATATGACAGAGTCATCGACAATTTGATACCAGTAAAACGCTTCCAAAGAGATAGTCACAGCACCGAATGCTAAAAGCTGGTAAAAAAAGGTGATGTTTTGATGACGCAGACATTCATTAGAGGCCGCGCCTATATGTATTCGGCAAATTGACTACTCTCTGCAAAATTTGACCTGGACAATCATCTAAGCGACGAAAGGTTCGTTTTTGGCATGTTATCTGTGGCCAAAGTTTCAAATAATCATAGTAAACATTCAGGTCCCATCTGAGAGAGTCATCGACATTTGATACCAGTAAAACGCTGCCAAAGAGCTAGTCACAGAACCGAATGCTAAAAAACTGGTAAAACAAGGTGATGTTTTAATGATGCAGATATTCATTAGAGGTCGCGCCTATTATGTATTCAGCAAATTGACTGCTCTCTGCAAAACATTTCACCTGCGCAATCGTCTAAGCGACGAAAACGGTTTTGACATTTTATCTCTGGACCAAAGCTTCAAATAGTAAAGATTCCGATCCTATTATGACAGAGTCATCGACAAAATTTGATATCCGTAAACGCTGCCAAAGAGCTAGTCACAGAACCGAATGCTAAAAATCTGGTGAATCGGACGTTAAAACCAGATTTAGACTCAAATCTCTATCGAGATTGTTCAAGGTGTCCCAGAAAAGACCCTAAATCTGTATGCTTTTCTGTTAACCACGCTGTAAATCAGGTGAGTAGATAAAAGTTGTATCGATATTAATACGGATTGGATTGATGAGATCGTGACAGATGGAGCATTAATTTAGACATATGGTGAATCTATTTCTAAGGATCTTATGGAGGGGTTCAAAAGTACATGATCATAGATTAGCAGGGAGCAAACATGAAAAGAATGAAATTTCTAAAGAAAAGTGACAATTCGCCGAGGTCATAATATCATTATAAATGAAGAAGTGAATAAGAAAACCATAGGAGCATTCGTGAAGGTATGATATGTTTAAACAGGACACCCATTGGATCCGTTGCAAAATTAACCAAACCAACAGCAGCAGTATGAATAACAAAACCAAAGACACCAACAACTTCACTAAATATCAACATCGTCAACAAAAGCAAAGACTCAACTTTAACATATTGGTTTTGTTTCAGAGCATTTCCTAAGGAAACGAAAATTTGGAAATTAGTAATGACAAAAAGAAACAAAAACATTAGCGACAAGAAAAAAATGACAAAAACAAGGATGGCAACAACCTCAAGTTTATACATGATGACACCAACGACAACACAAGAACAACAACACAACATAGTGACAAAAATGGGCTGCACAAGCCGAATAGTAATATCGAGCAACAACAACAAGAACATGAGAACTCCACGAGAACAACGGTGCTTAGATGTCTGTCCTACTTACCATCAGCTCCATGTCGAATACATCATCTATTCCTCCGTCACCGGCCATGTCCCCTCCGTCTTTTTCTTCTGTCCTAACCTCTTCGTCCTCCCCTCTCCAGCCTTCTTCTTTCCGCTCCTCCTCTGCAGGAACTACCGCCCTTGGAGCCGGTGGAGAAGGTGGCGCTGCGTCGCCCACCGGATGTGACGCGCCTGCCCACACGGGCTTGATGAGGCGCGCATCCCGGACTGCCCCATGACCCCAGCCGTTCTCAAGGGGCGCGCCTCCCGCCACAGCCACGGTGGGCCCAGGGCCCAGGGTGTTTACTAGCCTCAGTGGAGACTCAATATTGACTGCGGGATGAGGGCGCAACCCTTTAGCCTGCCTCTAGAGGTCAAGAATGCCTTCTTTTGAAGGTAGCTGCAGCAGGTTGTGACTATTTCAGCGTTTGTCACAGAGTTGTATGGTCAATCCAAGGAGTTATTTACTACAAAATATTTTCAATTTGCTTAAAAATTTACTAAATTTATTCCGTGAAGCTTGGGTATAACGAAGAAACGAGTAACTATGTTATAAAATCACTGCCTGTGCTAGATACCAGACATTCAATTCAGGTTAAATCGTAATGCATGAATTGTTTTATTCTGCGGATTAATTCATGCAGAAATGATAGCCATTTACATAAATCATTATTCATTCAGGTAACAAAAATATTAGTCTTTTTCAAAGCATTTATGGTCTTCTATTCAAACCACTAAAACAACGTATGTGGTCATCGATATCTACAGCCAATTAAATTATCAAATATCTAATTAGTTTTAGTTGTATACAAAAGAACATTGATCGTCGAATCAAGTAAAGAAAGGAACACTGAAGAAGAGGCACGATTATTTTCTTAGTGGAAGTTAGAAACCTTAAATAGCATAACTCCATAAAATTGGAAAAGAAGCATCGAAAATAATCTGAAGCTTAAAAGAATTGCCATAATGCTCAAACCAACCATTTAAAGACCCATATTTTACAAAGAACGCTAGAATACAACAAAGGAAAACTATATAGCCTTCTTGTAACAGTTTCATTATATTTATTTACATGACAACGGTCCTTAAATGACACTTATTTAATAAGAAAAATATTTATTTAATTGTGAATGAAAAACTCATCTTACTACCTTTTCCAGTTTCTTAATGTAATATTTTTTTAACAAAATTTTGGCAACAAATGTCCCTCTTTCCGTTCCTTTTTCCCCTTTCCCAAACCTTGATCCCCAAACTGAGTTTTGATGAACTTCATCTGTTGCTTCAAAGCGTAGATTTTTTTCTCCCTATGATCCTAGTTCTATTTTACCACATGAAAGATTTCAGAATACCCGCAATAAAACTGAGCATGTTAGCACTAAAGCAAGCAAAATAAAATGATGTAAACACCAGGTTTTTCTATGCATTGTGTTTAATTGTCCTGTGTCTGATATCTGCTTATGTTAAGGCACCTCACAGTTAAACTTATTATTCCTTGTCCACTCTTTTCAATCTAACATTGTGTCTACATTTGCTGCTCGATGCAAAGAAAGATTATTTTGATTATGACCTTTCGATTAACCTAAAAGAGTAAAAAAAATGGAGAAAATACTGTATACTAAATTTGATCCTTTCATTGGGATACCCTTCCTTGCAGAGTTGAGAACCGCTGTTACCTCAATGAAACGTTTTTTCAGTTAGTCTCGTATGTTGTATCCTCTGGTGTGATGCGTTTAATCAAGGTTGCAGCGTTTGATTCTTTACTTCCTCATGAAGACGAAATGAACCGTTTATTTTTTATATAGGTAAAAGCTTTTCTAACCACTGAGATCGTAGCTTCTTAACTATATATTGTGCTCCATTCCACAGCAAGTTTTTGGTCTGTACATAGTATGTGCGTTAAGTGAATTCAATAGACCTGGGGAAGAAAAACAAAACAAAAAAGTTAAGCACGAATTTTACTTTTCTATCATAACTGGACTATTATGTTATAGCTCATCAACAGATTATATGAACTAATATAATGCAAGATGATTTTTCAGAAAAAAATTTTTTTTAGTTATTTGAAAATTAGTATTATCCTATTTTTTCAGTCTCAAGATAGATTTGGACACTGCAAAGTGTATTTTCCATATCTTTACCACGTGAAAATTGAGAAATTTAAAGTGTGAATGATCTACATTTCTCCAAAGTAAAAGTTGAGACATTTTAAAATGTGGATCTATATCATTATGTCTAAAGTAAAAGATCATACATTGAAAGTGTGGAAGATCTATATCTCTCTCAAGTAAGAGTTGAGAGATTTTAAAGTGTGGATCTCCAATAATCTGTCTAAAGTAAAAGATTTGACACCTGAAGTCTGGATGCTCTTTATCTCTTTCCAACAAAATTTCAGACATTTTAAAGTGGATCTTCTATATCTGTCTAAAGTAAAATATTAGACACCTAAAGTCTGAATGCTCTTTATCTCTTTCCAACAAAATTTCAGACATTTTAAAGTGGATCTTCTATATTTGGCTAAATTAAAAGATTAGAAACCTAAAGTCTGAATGCTCTTTATCTCTTTCCAACAAGATTTCAGACATTTTAAAGCGTTCCATATGGACGTTCCATATCTCAAATTTAACAATTTATATAATGTACAATGTAAAGATTCTATGGATTTAGAATCCAGGAAACATGAACAATTGTATTTGCTTTCAAAATCATATATTTTGTCCAGACTCTTTTTCTTATATTTTGATTGCCTTTGCTCATTATAACTTTCCTTTAATTTTTTTCATCTTTTCTTTGTTTATTGTGTTCCTCTGAACTATTATCTAACTTCAGTATTGCTTATTTAATCAGGTAAATTTAAAAGAATTTCAAAATCACTCCACTTTTGATCATTTAACGTAATAAACTGATAGCCTTCAAGAATACTTTGGCAAACACTTGCAAGTAGGAAAGATGAGAAAAATGTCATTGGTGACATGTTGCGTGATAAAAGATTCCTTGAAAATGCCATAAAAAATTGTAAAACTTGAAATGGTAACAAATGTTGAACTATGACAAAATCGAATTCTTGACCTCAAGTTAATTTACGCTGAGGATTTAATAATTCTTAGCCTATAAGCACATGTAATCTCCATTAAAATTATGTACAGAAATAAATGACCAGGTATTTCATTCTTAAACTCTATCATAAAATATTTGAAATGTTTTAGTTTTGTTTTGTTTCTTTTCACTTTTTTTAGTAGTCTCTAATATGACAGGGAAGGACATCAATTTGTCATATGGAAAAAAAGACTTGGTGTTGCAGTAGATTTGTTTTGCGAGTGGTACACTCAGAACTTTTGCTAAATAAAAGTGCAGATCGTCTAAAAAGATGAAGTCACGTTAAAAAAAGCAAAATAAAAGAAGGAAAAATTTAATTTTGATACTGTAAACATCTTACATGATTTATGAGCGTGAAGTGGGTAGTGTAATGTAGCTAAAAACAGATTACAATAACAAGCGACTGATTATAAACTCCGGCAATAATAAATACAGAGAAAAGGCTGCACCCCGCCCCACCCCCTCTCCCTTTTCCACCGCCATTTCCTCCTCTACATTCCCTTTTATCTATTTCTGGCCAACGGGCATGTATTTGAAGTGAGAGAGAGAGAGAGAGAGAGAGAGAGAGAGAGAGAGAGAGAGAGAGAGAGAGAGAGAGAGAGAGAGAATGGGAAAACGAGAAAGATTAATTATTGATTGGCTGGAGAGATAAAGAGAGAAACAGATTGAGAACAGCGAGTCAAACAGACAGACGGACAGGCAGGAAAAGAGAATGGAAAGAGGAGGGATAATAACGACCACTCTTAAAAGCTGCCACGAAGCTCAGGACAAAGAAAAGTTTAGGAAAAAGAAAGAAACAAAATCGTCCTAAATGCCTCACATAATCAAACACTGTTGTGAAAAATAACAACTCAGTAACATAACACACAGTGAGATAGACCTCAATTTCAAGATCAATTTTTTTTTCCAGTTAATCACTGATCTCTTTGCCACTCGGTTATTTTAGACAGACAGACAGACAGACAAGCAAACACATTTCTCAGAACTGAAAGATACATGTTTTGGGTATATTTACGGTTAAGAAAGCAGGCAGAGAAAGGCAGGCTGTTATGCTTGGGGAAAAAACTGAAGGGAAACGATTTTTCTTCAACAATGCCCAAATCGAGTGTCCAAGCCACAGAGCTGCGGTAAGCTAAAGCCCCTGACCTGGGTTTGAGACAGGAGATATATAGACAGAGATAAAAGCAAAGACCTTTGGCACACACAGCGGATATAAAACCAGATGCCAATTTAGAATGCAAATATCACCCATAACTGAGACATGATTCGATTTGTTGACAAAACTTCCCTCAGGAAAACCAGACATGAGGGACTTTGGCTGCCGTGTGGTTTTACAGCTATTTCTCTCGACGTACTTACAGCTTTTTCGAATATGATAAAATTATATACTTTAAAAACAAGGGAGAGCTAAAAAAATCTCGTAAAAAAGGTTTTAAAAAATCTTTGTTGAATAGGCGAAGATACATAGCATTTGTTTTCATAATTAACTTCTATATCAATTGTCAATGAATGATATTCTTTTTTGTTTTTAGAGCTCTCAGCAAAGATCTGAATATTACTTTTTTCCAAACCGTCTGAGCTTTATCATTCGTACAGCAATATTTGATATTTTGTTAAATATCGGTGATCAAAGTATTTTGCGGATAGATAAGAAGCCAAGACCTCAAAAAGACGAAAATGTTTTCTTTTTTGAGGAACCTTTGGTTATTCTATATACATTGCTGGGGCAAGCTAGCCTGCAGTCATAGACTAATTTTTGAGAATGCTTTGCTTTGTGTAAAAAATCCACAGGTTGGACAGAAAGATAGAACAATGTAAAACATTTTTTCCAAATTTTCGATAATTTGATACGACTCTTTTCTGCAATCATTGGATCAATCACAAAATCACTATTTTTCAATATTTTAATTCTAAATAGGTTCAATGAAGAATCCGATCCCAAATGCTCAATTCCTCCCTTGAGTAATTTCGACAAAATGTAAAGTTACGATCATTGTTAAAAATTATTCAACAACTGCACAACTACAGCCTGTTCGGTGTCGATGATTGACTTCCACAGCACCCATCTCCAGGAGAGGATGATAACACAGGCTGACAAATCAATGCTTTCACAGGGAAACTACAGTTTGCGTGTGAGTGATATTGAACCGCGGACCTCGTGATGACGAATATAGAGGGTTAACCACTATGCTAGGCTGCCCTATAATTTGATCTTAGAATCCTGTTACAAGCTCGTGTATAAAAACAAATTTACGAAACCTTCCGGCTCAGAGTATGACATTATTTTCACGGGATATGCATCTTCTCTACAGTTCCTTAGGGATAAATGCAAGCTCTTTTCTAACGCTTTTTCCATAGCAATTTTATTTGGGGACAGCGAGAGAGAGGGAGGGGGGAGAGAGAGAGAGAGATAGAGAGAGAGAGAGAGAGAGAGATAGACCTTTTAGAGACAAAACAATCTGAGAGCTAGCATCACTAACACAATGATGGACACGCCATATGCAGACAGAAGTTGCGGCAAACAAAGAGATAGGATTGTAGGAAATCAAACAGGCAAGAAATGAATCGAAATGATGGACCGAGCGGGAAAAAAAATGAAAAAAAAAGAGGCTTACAACGAAAATGAGGATAAAAGACGAACAGTGGCGACCGACTTGTTCATTGATTGATTTATTGTTTAACTAATCAGTTAATTGGTTGAATGGTTGAGAACTTTAACAAGCTCACTACGTTTTCAGCGGTGATCTCAGAGCTTACAAATATAAGGAAAATAAAAACTTAAGGTACAGAGCGATAACAACATTAAAAGTACTCCATACCTTATAAGCGCTCTTATATAAAAACTAATAGGTTACCTCCTGAAAGGGAAGTAAAAACTTTCTGTGATAAAATCAATAGCATCACACAAATTCTTCAAAAAACTTTTTTTTTTTTTTTTTATTCAAGCCAAAGAATTTTTTTTTCTAGTTGAACATCTCTGATTTTCTCCCCTTTCGAGCAAGGCAACCGTTAAGTATTTTGCTTGAGTGGAGAGGTGTTATGAAAATAATTCTGCCCCGCTGCCCACGGCGAGCTTTTCTCGTAAATATCTGAACTTACGGACCTTTAAAAATGTGTGAGCGAAATTATGTACGCTTGAGAAGTCAAACTGAGGATAGGCTCTTTTCCCCGAAGGTCCCTTTACAAATCAACATACTCTACTTCAGTCAGCGCAGGACTAAATCAGAGAGTCTCTTTATGTATGTGTTCAGGCCGCCCATTTCCGTACTTCTCTCTATCTATGAGTGTCTGAGTGTCGGTTTCTCTCGTAGTTTCTCTCTCTCTCTCTCTCTCTCTCTCTCTCTCTCTCTCTCTCTCTCTCTCTCTCTCTCTCTCTCTCTCTCTCTCTCTCTCTCTCTCTTTCTGTCGTCTGCCTCTCTTTTTTGATTATCCCCTCTTTGATCTACTCCATCCTGTTTGTTTACGGCTCCTTTATAATTCGGTCTTTTCTTCGTCTCCCTCATTACTATCTCCCTCTCTCCTCCAATTTATATTGCCTATACGTAAATTGACCAGTCTGTCTATCTATCTATTTATCTACCCACAATACATCTATTTGTCTGTCGACCTATCCATCTGTCGTATAGATTAATTTATCTATCGATCTATTCACCTATTTACCACTCAGTAACTATCTGCCTCTTACAACTCCGCTCAGTGGCCGTTAAAACGAAAGAGGTTTTTACTCATTTTGAACGGTGTGAATCTATTCCAAGAAGATAATGTGTCGAAGTTGACAGATGCAGAACTGCGTGCTTTAGAAAATTCATTCAAACTGCAGTTGAAGATCGTACACAAAAAAATAAAAACATTTTTATCAAAGCATTTAAGGGTGTATTAAAAGATTATGTCCTTTCATGAAGTATACTTAAGATAATGTTATCGTAAATAGTAAAGTGACTAAAATGAATACGTTGATGGGGAAAAATTATCGCAGTTTCTTTGTTGGAAAAGAATTATTTCATGAGATCTCTCAAGTTAAAATAGGTGAACAAATTGATGGGAATGTTGTTTATAATTTTTTTCCTGCTCTTTGTATTAATTTTTTTTTATTTCGGCGAGGTCGATAAATATTCTCTATTTACTTTTTATCTCTCAGCTTTAAATCTCCTTCAAAGAATAATGAATGAATACATTCGGAAAAAAATGTATAATTTCTATTTTTTTTTCAGTAAAAAGATTGATCTCTCATGTTCACAATCATAGTCTAAAAAAAGTTATGGAGAAAGAAATTGTGTAATACCAAATACTTGAAGCTAATATTTCTCAACAACATTGTCTTCTATCAAATCTTCTAGCCTTTACGGTCTAGAGCTTCATCTGAAACAATAAAGATTAAATGTGAAAAACATAAATTCTAATCCTAGTTAAGTGCGGATTCTTTATTTATTTTTTTTTTTTATTTTTTTGTTTTTTTTTGGCCGAGGATTCTAAATAGCCCTCGATCTAGTGTATTCAGTAATCTTTATTATCTTCCTTGAACGAGTTCACATTTTTTTTCCGATTTTTAAAATTGATTTCGCAAATAAATGGATTGAGAATCAAGGCTGTTTTTTTTTTTTATTTTTAATTCTTTTAACTATGTTAAATGGAACAAGATTTCATAGAATTATGCGGAGCTCTGCATTTGTTTTGCCAGCACATCGAGCAATAAACTAAATCACGTGGTCTAATGAAATTTAACACAGTTTCCAATGCTCAGAGATGCGTGATTTGAAGTCTCAAAAGTATAATTATAATGATATAATGAGCAAATCGTAAAAAGCAGATGTTCTACAAAATTATCATCACATCATCATCATCATCACATCATCATCATCATCATGATCATCATGATCATCATGATCATCATCATCATCATCATAATAATAATAATAATAATAATAATAATAATAATAATAATAATAATAATAATAATAATAATAATAATAATAATAATAATAATAATAATAATAATAATAATAATAATAATAATAATAATAATAATAATAATAATAATAATAATAATAATAATAAAAACAATAATAAACTGCGGACGTTTTCTTAGTGCCTTTTGTTCATGGACGAAGTCTTGTTTTTTAACTTTTATCATGTTGTCATAAACTCTTCGTGAAGAAACATTGTGGATCTAGATAGATGTAATAGTCGGTGTGGCTGTGCCATAAAAGTGCGATTTCAGAAAGGTTGGCACTTATTCTTTTCAATCCAACTGAATCTACCATAAAATGTTTATATTGAGTTAATACTTTGCAAAGCTGAAATAAACTTATTTCGCCTATTGCTTAATACAAAGCATATAAACACACCTAATATATATTGCATATTTTGTTTTGAGAAGTATGTACATATGTAAGGGCTTTTCTGAGTTTATGCAATAAAAAAAACAGTACTCTAGTTAAAAAGCAAAAAAAAAGGAAACAAATTTAAGTTATTTCATTTTTTACTTTGATAAGATTTATATACCTACAAGTATCATCAGTAACATAATTTTCATGTATTTCTACTTGATCAGATATACAATATTTTTAAAGTACCACCTGGCTTCCTTATGTCCAACTTAACAACGAACAAAGTCTCCTAAGAAGTTTCGGATATTTGGGTCAATAATGACATAACGCACTCGGCATTTTTTGTGCCATTTTTAAATATTCGAAAAATTGAGTAAACTTTCAAAGAAACAAGAACTTGGTAGAGCTCATTGTTCACAAATCGATAATGGCAGAAGTTTCGATCGGATTTGAAATGCGGTTCTTTTTTCATATTTTTTTTAAACAAGCACGGAAATGTGAATCCAACGTAAAATGGGAACTGACATTAGTATGAAGAATTGGGGACTGGCTTCAATATTTCTACAGCTCAACATGATCGCTGGTCTACGACTTCAGACTTCTCTTTTGAAAGAGTTTTACAGGTCATAGTTGGGGAGAATTACATTCATTTTTCCTTTGAAACGATTTTATGTAACTTTTTGCAGGGCAAGGATGAGCTTAATTATATAATATCTTTAAGGGTTTACGCGCTCACTGCCTACAACTGAGTACAATTTTGCTAAAGTAAAGAAGGAATGGAGATCTGAGGCATTATTTTCACCAAATCAAGTTTACACGAAGGCTTCATAAGTATGATAAAGTGGAAAATGGAAGGTAGTACCTCAAACTTTTTAAGAGGAATAAAATTGATTATTAATATTAATATTGTATGTTGCGAAAACTTCTGAATGCAAAATGATACATATTGAAAATACAATGTGCATTAGAATGACAGTGTGGTGAAATGGACGATAAGAATGTGCTATAATGATAATTTTATCAAAAACAACAATAATAATAATAATAATAATAATAATAATAATAATAATAATAATAATAATAATAATAATAATAATAATAATAATAATAATAATAATAATAATAACAATAACAATAATAATAGTAATGATGATGATGATGACGATGCTGACGACGATGACGATGATGTTCATGGTGATGCTAACGATAATAATAATAATTCACTAATAAAGAATATAAGTTGTGAGTGAAACAACGTTGATATAAACCTAAGGCTTTGTTAAAGCATAACATAAAGCTGCGGTTTTCCCCTACGTGGAACCACAAAATCTCCCTACTCGTTCCGATTCCTCTGATCCCACATCAACCATTGGCTCGGTAATATCGTAAAAGATGATCCTATTGCTGACCTGTCGACCCATTAACGGACCAGGATCAATGCAAGAAGGTGCCAGTAGAACAAGCATGGGTCCACTTGGGTGATTCCTAAGTGAGCCCCCCCCCCCTCTCTCTCTCTCTCTCTCTCTCTCTCTCTCTCTCTCTCTCTCTCTCTCTCTCTCTCTCTCTCTCTCTCTCTCCCTTTACCTTCTCGTGTAGCCTAATTCATACCATTTTTTCTGATGGAAATCATATAAAAGCTCATACGAAGCTCCATTACAGGGAAAAGGAAAGAACTGGTGAAATCTTCACGTCGACCTTGAATAGGTTGATGGAATATTTATCAACACTTTGTGGATAGAATTTAATACAATTCAAACTCTTGTTTACAATCCGTCTATTCTTTATACACCAAAAAGAGAGGCTTATTAGAATCCTTAAAAAATTTTCTCAATTCAAAAAAGCTCGAATACTATTGTGTCCTATGATATTTTTCTACCAATCGTAACAATAAGCTTTGGGGAAAATGCACAGCAACCAATGCAGTTCTATTATTTCATTTGTTTTTGTTTTCTGTTTTCTTTTTAAAATAATTTGTGAATTCAATTTTCAGGTTGTTTCATAAAAATATAAGTCTTCAAAGACTGTTCCATTAAGACAAGATTTTCTCAAAAACATAATCTCTTTTCGGTATTGAGAGAATGTCTTCGGGATTTATTAATAAGAATAAGAAAAATTTCTCTCAACATCTGAGAAACAACTAATGGCTATGGGTTAAATAAAGAATGGACTATTGGAAGAGACAATAGTTCCCTCATACAACGCAAGACATTGTATTGAAATAGATATGCTGTGCCCTTCAGCTTTTCCCCACACGTTTTGCTTAAGACTGTAAGAGATATTTAGAGGATGTTAAAGAATTCAGAGCTAGCAGGAATCCTCTGTAGGCTACCAATCAAAGACTGAGTGGAATCTTATGTACTATCTATTCTCCTTAATGTGCAAATACTCGTAAAAAAAAGAGGCTGACTTGATAGGAGAGCCATGGTTTATTACCAAGTGTAATGCAAAAGGCAAGAAAAGTGTCAACGTATATCGCAACTAAGATTAAAATCAATTAAATTTTCAAAAGTTATAATCATATTTTATTTTGCATAGTAAATCGTCACCTGTTGAAAAACCGAAGTTAGCTCTTAAAAAATATTCACACTCAACAGGTGATGTAAATGCAACCTGATGTTTTTCATGTGTGTAGTAGCAAAGAATATCTTTTAATAAATTTAGAACTTGGCCTTCCGAAAGAGAAAAAAAGAATTTAAAAAAGGTTTAATAAACCTGTCATGCAGGAGCCAAATTTGTCTCATTATTTCAGGCTTTAAGATTCAAGAAAAAAAAACCTGGCAAATTAACGAGCGACCTAATTGTTCTTGGTTGTAACGAGATAATACAAAAAGTAATACAGAAAATACTCGGGAAACTATGAGACCCGTTGACAAGATTTGATAGTCAAGGGATGTATTAAACATTGGTTAAAAAAAAGAATATGAAAAACCTGAATATTATCAAAAACAATAAAAATTAGGTATTAACATCCCGATCTCTAAAGTTTTGCGCTTTAGGTGATTTTAGCCACAGAACCAACTTTAATCTGTAACTAGCAGTTGGGCCTAAAGCCCTATACCAGTACTTGCGCATTCAAATTTCACAATAAATTTCAACACAAGAGCTCAAAATAAGATTCTTTTTTTATGAAAAAAAAACATTATGCCGACATTCTGAAAAAAAATTTTTAAGGATTAACAACGAAAAATTCATTTTTAGGTTTACTTCTATTTTGCGACAAAATCCAGCATCTGGATTTAGATCTAACTTCTAGTACTAGAGTACGGCTCTTCACCATATTCGCGGCAAAGCGTCTAGTTACTGGCAAGTGTGCAGAGAATGAGACAAAAAAATGTTAAAGAGTGAAGTTAGGAGGTTGATTCAGTCTGTAGAGCTAATAAGAAAATGACATTTTGTATTGTTTTGTCGAGAAAATGATAACTGTCGCATCGACAATTTATGAATGTCGAATTTGGAGTAAACGAAAAAAAAGAACAAAAAAACTTCTTGAATGTATAATGTGTATATGATTAGTTAGCGTATTTATAAAATGTAAATCAATTTGTACGTCCTTTAGAACATTGTGCATCACGTGGGTTAAATTACAAAAAAAAGGAAAGCTATAATTCCTGCAATGGAGTGCACCTTTTGGCATTTTTGACATGAATTCATAGTCTTCTAATGAGGGTTTAAAACGATCTTTAAATAGATTAGGAAAGCACTGAGTTAGCTTATTTCCCATGTTGGGGATGGATGTAAATGTTTTCATTATTATTCAGTATAGTCAAAAACTAGTTGGGGGGAGGGGGAGAGGGGGGCGCATATTTTCGCGTATTAATCGCACATAATATAAGTTGATCGTACAATAAAGAATTGAGGTTATACTGAAAAACATTTTGTTTGAACTCTTTGTAACAGCTAAAATTTTAGTCCATTATTCTACATATTGGCGAAGAAGTGAGTTGGTTTTTTTTTTGTTTTGTTTTATTTTGTTTTAATTAAAGATAATCATGTTTGTTTGTTTGTTGAAAATGCCAAATTAATTGTCTTAATAGCCTTTATTTTAAAGCTCTAAGACAGAATAATTTCAAGTCCACAAACTGAAACAAATTTTTTTTTCGTCTTACCTATCTTATTTTATTTTATTTCATTTTACTCATTTGTTATTTTATTTATTTATCTATTTATTTCATTTTAAAAGGGGTTCGTGTGTGTTAGTGTGTGTGTGTATGTGGGGGGTGTTAAAATCACATAAAGTTTGACTTGAAACGTTTAGAAAGCTGTTTCACTAAACCGCACATAATAATTATGCTAATCTAAGTTGCGAAGTTGAATGCTGCAATATCAAACGTTGAACGTTTTTTTTTCCTTACAGGTAAAAGAAAAATGATCGCATAGGAAAACTGTATTTACCGATCAACTCTGTATGTTTCGAGTTGTGTGTCGATTTAGCTGGAAGATGCCTCACATTAATCGCGTATCGCACGATGGTTGTGGTTGTGGTTGTGGTTGCTGTCAATCTAAATAATGGTTATTTTTCGTGCAACATGCTTATCTGACACAAATCACTTTTTACCCGCGTCTAATAGAAGCGGACTATTACGAAAAGTTTCACTTACTCTGATTCAACGGGTTTGCTATGTAAAATTTTTCTAAATTGAAAAAGGTGTCACGAGCAGTTTTGAGAGCTTAAATGTTTCATTACGATTTTGGAAGGATATCAATGTTGCAATACACTTGATCATCCTCTTTACTTTAAAGTAATAGAAATTGTTTTTTTTTCATTGAAAGTTATGATGGTTTTCAAATTTAAAACTTTGATCAAAGTCAGTGTTTATGTAACGTGTAAGCAGCACATTTTAGTTGATGAAAAAATACCCTTGAATTGCGATGTCGACATCTTTGTAAAGGAAAAAAAGGAAAATGATTCTTACGAGTTCCAACAATGCCTATTTTGATAAGTTGCAAATTTTTCAAAATAATGGACCATAAAATATAAGATGGCACTGGTTTATTTTTGACTTGCTTTTTAGAGACTGAATTTTATGCAAGGAGTTATTGGTTTTTCAATAGACAAAGACCGATTTTAGAACTCAACTTCAGGTAACAAATTGTTAACCAACCAAAAAAAGAAATATTATGATTCCCTCTGAGAGTTTCGAAAGATAACGGAAGATTACTCCGGCTTGTGTTTTTCCTTCCTTGCATGGAAGCAATCAAGCAGCTTTGAACAGAAGAAAGGGTTCCCTGATGAAGTATAAAAGTGACAAAAGGTTCACTGATGAAATTTTCTAAATGAAGGAGTGCAAAATCCATAACCGACATCTTGTTCAGGACTGTTAGTATTGATGTAATAAAAGCTTAATGGGGCGCTTGTTCGAAAGGTCAAATGACTTCAACGATTTTAGCGTTTCTAAAATTGAATGGGTAAAAATAAAAATTATATTCTATGGTGACCTCACTTTAAAAAAAAGACAACAAAACGAAAAAGCTATTTAACCTAACGTTATAAAAACTTGCGTTCGATGTCTTTTGTAAATAGTGAAAGTCCGTCATAAAATGATACCACAGAGTTAACCTCATCGAGCTTTAGACCTGTTAAGAAATTGTGATGATGTAGGCAGTTTAATTCACACCCGGTGTAGAGTCAAAAGCCGACAGAAGACCTCAACAAGAGATCTGTAATGCTATGTTCTAATGTTACGACTTTGTTCTAAGATTAAACTGGTCTATTGCCACATATCTTTCGAGTATGGTGTTGATTGAAATATGTATTAAAGTTAATAAATTATGTCTGATTTAAAGTATGAAAGATGTGGAGAATTTTTCTCAAGAGCCCCTACACAACAGTAACAGATAGATTAACGAACTGATCAAACTTACTCAAAATTAGCAAAAAGAAAGGCGAAACTTCTACACAGTTCATGCAGAAAAATGGTAAAGGTTATAACTGCTCATTTTTCATCTGATACAAAGGATGACAGAAACAGAAAAAATATACTATAGACTCTAGGGATACGCAGCTTATGTGTTTGTATATTTCTTGTAGCTTTCATGTTTTTGTGTAGTTTTCCAGTTCATCTTTTTAAAAAAAATTCGTTTTTTTTTTTTATTTTTAATTTAATTTAATTGGTTCTTTCCATTTGGATTACTTTTTTGGGTTCAAAGTCAGGTCAAAGACGATTTATTTTTTTCTAATAAAGTGATGACTTGATTGCATGCTAGACCTGCACCTTTTCAGTGTAAGTCACACGTTTGAAAGAGGATTATGGCTGACATAAAAACATACACGCAAAACAGTGAACGAGATGTCAAGAGTAAGAATAAGATCATTTCATCAGAGAATGAAGCATCGAAATGTCAATCGTTTGTTTCAATCCCCAAAGACGCGTGGTTGTGAAGAGGTTCTGCTTCGCAAGGTTAAATTTTCCAATGACCCTCTGACATTATGCGGCATACTGCAGCAATCAGTGTACTGTATATTCAAATATTTTCCTTTCCTTACGCACCTGAGAAAATGTCTAGATGAGACCTCTGTAACAATCATTTGTGCCAAAGAGTTTTTAGATCGTGGTCTGACCATACTTTTTCTTGTTTGGAGTAAGGGAGATATTTTATTCTACGAAACAGGAAAATAAAATGCAGGAGATTAAACCAAAATCAAGGAAAATCTTGTACGTTCTTAGCTGTTTTGATTTTCGTCTGCAAAGGGATTTTATTATATACTTCATCGTAGTATTTGTAACATTTTTTTTTTTACAAAAGTTGGATTTAGGTAGCTGTTGCTCTCAGGAGCACGTTTTGGCATGACGGTTGTTTGATTCATTGCCAATCTTATCTATCCTTCACTAGGATGCATTATGAGTTAAAAAAAGAAATTTCATCGATCGCTCTTTGTGTGTTCTCGTCACGGACATTGTTTGTGATGAAAGATATCCAGCGATAATTACGGAATAGCTCCTAAAAAATAGAATCCAGTGTAAATGCCAAAACCCATTCCAATTGACAGAGTTGTTATTTCCTATATTATAAAACAATTACAAAAGCTACAAACTATCTGCCAAATGAATATTATTTAACTCTCAAAGCTCAATTCGTTTTTTTCTTTCTCTCCACAATTTTCCCTTTTTTTTATTCACGTGTCATCATTGCAAGATAAAAGTATATATAAAGTTTGAGGATATAGCTTGCACGTATTATATCTCTCATTCCCACAAAAACAAATTTTTTTGGCCTTAAAGATTTACTTTCAGCATATATACGTTGCAGAAAAGTATTTTGCTATTTATCGTTTCAGTCAAAGTTAGTCTAGTCTGAACTTAAACTATTAACGCATGGATTCGGAATTACATTATGTCAATAATGAACCAGCATGAAATCTTTGGTTGATGATTGTAAATGATGCTTGGGTACTCGTCCCGTTCAGTCAAAAAGTTACCAAAAATAAACATTTCGTAGTGTTCGAATATATGGTAAATTACGCTTATTAAATTTTCCACCGGCCTGGTCTCAGGACTACAGGAAGTTATAGGAGAATATGGACTAAAGAGCTTTAAAACCCTCTGGCGCCCTAGTGCGTTAGTGCCTTCGGTGAGAAGAGAGAGGGGGCATAAATGGATTTCTTTCTGACGACACATTTCTCTCACTCTCTTTATCTCTTTGTTTCTGTCTGCTTCTCTCTCTCCCTCTCTCTCTCTCACTCTCTCTCTCTCTCTCTCTCTCTCTCTCTCTCTCTATCTATCTATCTATCTATCTATCTCTCTGTCTCTCTCACTCCACCCTCTCCCTTTAAATTCTAATTGATTGCAAAATCAACATTCTAAATCGTATGCTGTTTTTTTTTCTGACCACTACGCTGTCCACCTTGTTTAATTTTCTAACTCTAAGATTCATGTTGGTATACCTGGTTTATCTCCGAAAAAAATGCTCAACAGTGTCGTACCATTGTACTAAGAGGGGAACTTCTTCGAAACATAATGCTTGGCAATAACCAGGTTCTATCTTGCAAATAAAAAAAAACGTTTAGCAATTAAGAGCTTTGACCCCTGGCGCCATTACCCAGGAATGAACGCACTGATGTGCATTCATTAAGAAAATAATAATTGACGATCAATTCGAATTTAGAGTGCGTAGAGCATCGCTAATAACCGCCATTTTTAGAAGACATTCCTCTTTGAATTTCCTCATTAAACCTAATTTGTGTACAATGTTTTTTGCCGAATCTTTGCCATAGTTCAACAGGTGATTTTTTGCCATGCCAAAATTTTAGTTTTTCTCTTAGAAAAATAATTTGCAGGGAATACAGAAATTTCTGGACAGAGTAATTTTATGAAGACATTTTGCTTTTTTCTGTTTACTAGTTATTACCAATTTTTTTCGGATAATCAATCATAGATATCCCCATTTCCATGCCTATTCTCTGGTATATTTAAATGGTTTTATTACATTTTTCGAAATTCATTATTATCGATATTTATCTGTAAAGATTTTATTGGTTTATGAAATCAATGTAATGACTGTAAGTGTTATGAGCATCAACAAAAATCTTTGATATTCTTTTTTTAAATATAACGGCAGAAACTAATGAAGGAATGGCTAACCTTTATTAATATTCTTTATATATTATAAATCAGGCAAAAAGTTAATGTAAATTACTTGGAGAAAAAAGAAACTGTCTGGGTTGCCAACATTTAAGATCCAGATTACCAGTCTTACATGCTTACAAGTAATTGCTAACTAGGAGCCTGTCATTCCGATTGTTTCGAATGGATTATGGTCCAATTATTAAAAGAAAATTTTCTTTCCGACTATCTTAAGAGAATGTTTTTCGCAAGGACTACAACGACGCATCGTAAAGTTCTACCGCACCTATTAATGCCGGCCTTAACTGCGATAGACAAAATTAATACACCTGATTACTTAACTGTCTATAACAATTGAAAAAAGATTAGGGTTAGTATAGGAAGTCAGCTAATCTGTTTAAAGAATATTTTGAACACTTCCTAAAAGGTTATAAATTCAAGCAAAAAGCGCCTTCAGGTAGGCTGCCTATCGCGGTACAGAGGTTCCCAAACAGCCCAGTTACTCTACCCTACATGGTAATGAATGTTTGGAAAGGATCCATAATTAGATCCCGGATTTGCAAAGTTAGCTAACTGTTCTTATTTTGTAGAATCCCAATGTGTTTTAGGTGTTTAAAGCGCTTATAATTATCATATTAGTATAAATAAAATGCCGGGAGGGGGTTTATAGTCTTTCACTGGGTGTATAGAAAGATGGATAAACAGCTTGCGAAAGTAGAGACTAAGCTGATTTCTCAAATTAAGACTTTACACTTTCGCTAAAATTCATGGTTTCTGCTGGGCTGTTTTTTACGTCAGGTAATATTTTTTTGTCACATTTAAATTTATTCTTAAAGTACCCAAGGACTTTGTATCGATGGCTAACAGGTATTAGCAAGACACCCTCATAGCAGCTGCAAACTTTAGCTGTCGGTTTTAGGCAATATCAGGGAATACACTTGGGGCTGTATTTTTCCTGATGTGTCATTTTCCCCGTTGCAGGCGTCTTTGATGTAGAAACAGATCTACACATTTTTATACGAGTAAGTAAATAGTTGTAATGAATGAAAGAGTGAAATTTTCTTTCAATCAATACCAATACTACCAGTAACCACTTGAACTTGTAAAGTCGATAACTTAACCCAGGGATGAGAAACTGGATGTGAAGGCTTGCCGTGTGTAAATATCAATTAAATTAATAATCATCGGCCAGTGAAATAACAACTTATTTTTATCTAAAAGGGCAAAGGTACAAAAAAACTATTTTACCAAAAGTTCTTCGGTTTTCACGCGAATGGAATCTACCTTTTCACACCATTGTGACTTTTGTTTTTAAAAGGTCGCAGCTTTGAATATTATTCATAAATTAGCATTTTTCGATAATTTTTGCAATTTTTTTTAAAGTCGTAAGTTAGTTCATCATCAAACATATGTATTTTATACAATTCTAGCGAGAAACACGATAAAGCAACTGAATTAGTTCTCGTTCTATAATCTAAATTTGAATCGCGAGTTGGTAGGTCGCTTTGAAGAAGGAACTTATTGTATGTAAGACCTCATTATGTCATTATACAATGCTTAAAAACAGTTTATATTGTGTGTAGAAAGTCTGACACAATCTTGTCGTAAAATCACCATATTATACTAAAATGCTACATAACTTCAGTCAGTCGTTCAGATGAAATGTATAACACCATTGTTGCAATCTCAATTCACTGATGCTAAGTGTCAGTCGAGCTGGAAGTTTCAAATTCAAGTGTTTTAAATTGACGCCCACTGTCGATTACTTAGCATGTCGAGTTTCTATCAACTTGTAAACTGGTCTCATCCTCACATTTCCTAAACAAAAAAATTTAAAAAAAAAAGTACCATTTTTAATTCTGAAGAAATTAGTTTCCTTTACTCTATTGCTAAATTGGTTTTCAGGCTACCCGAAAAAAAAGTCTTCCCTCTATAAAAATTTTGGTGGCCAGAACTGTGACCGGAAGCGGAATTTTATAAAAATTTTCTTAACCTGCAAGATTAATTCCTCAAGGCGTCAGAAGCGTGTCAACGTAAAAAGCAGGCTTTGACATCGAAGAAGATA
>JAWDGP010001750.1:55000-80000 GCA_033675545.1 Elysia crispata | reverse complement strand
GGGCGAAGGAGCATAGACTGTCATCGAAAAACGATGACCTTCGTTGAATAATCCGTTACAATGACAACACCAAAATAAGAAACCCCCAACAATTTTTACGATTCACAAGGGTATATTCTCTAAGTCGCCCACTCTAACTACTTTCTTCACTAGCACTTTATTCTTTAGGACCCCAGGATAGAGAGCAAGGGGAGAGATAGATAGACGGAGACAGAGAGAGAGAGGAAGACAGAGAGAGAGAGACAGAGAGACAGAGAGAGGGAGGGAGAAGAACATAAACGGTTAAAAATTATGATTATAGCAATACTTTTCTGATATATCGTACGTTACATAGCACTATTCTACTGCGGAATGTCCTATCAATTTGCCGATGAATAATTATGTCAAGGAGAAAGCAACTCTTCGGAAACGACATTGGTCCGTCAAACCGAGGACACGGCTGTTTAGATGGGACATCACCCCAACATCAAAGTTTGGCGGATGGCAATGAGCACGGATCGGACGTTCGATCTCATGAAAAGTTAGATAAAAATAAATCATTAATTCGCCTTGGCCCTAATGTTATGAGAATTCGACATAATGCAATAGGTTTTAATCAAAACATTTCTAATGTTCTCTCTCTCACCCACACACACAAAAACACATTCTTCTTTCTCGTCTCTCTCTATAATATATATATATATATATATATATATATATATATATTATAAATATTCTTATATATCTTTCTTCTCTCTTTATGTGCCTCCGTACTCTCTCTCTCTCTCTCTCTCTCTCTCTCTCTCTCTCTCTCTCTCTATCTATCTATCTATCAATCTATCTATCTGTCTATCTCTCACTCTTCCCTCCGGACCTCCAGCTGATGGTAATTCTGACAAACTCCCATTGCGAGGAGTGTGAAAATGCATAGTTAATATCCTGCAGAATGCTTGATGGTCATAGCGGTTCCCCAGGGCCTATACTCACCTCCAGGCAAATATTTCAGAGTGGATTTCTTCTTTCAGTAACGCGTAGTTGCAATGGTAGGCCAAAGTAGATATACCTACTGCTGTTATGTTTGTAATTTAGAAACACTGGGTGGCATTGTTGCTGTTTGACAATCAGAAGAACTTTATATTTGTTATTGTTTTGTTGTTAATTCTGTATTGCCTTTAATCTTTTGGTTTTTTTTTCCGGTTTGTAAAATGATATTCATCGCTTGCACTTATGTAAAGAACGTCCAATTAATGTTTTTCCCGTCATATAACCTTCAAGACAGCAAAACGAGGCAAATAAATGGGATCGTTAAATATGTCATCTTGGTTAGCCTTATCTGTTGCTATAATCATATCCTTGCTTTACGCCTACACTTTATGAATCATCATTATTATCCAATTTTATAAACTATACACAGGTGCAGATTCCACCTGCACTACATAAAAAGGAGTTAGCTTAGGAGTTGGCATGTTCTAGTGATAGAGTGAAATAGGCTGGGAAAATGAAAAAAAACTCATAAATATTCCGAAAGAAATCAAGCAAAAAGAGAGTCTTGCATAATGACTTCACGGTTTTTATTCGCATACTATACTATGGTGATTTTAAATATTGTTTAATACGTTTGATTTGTAAATACAATAATAACAGGAAATGTATGGATGATTAGGTGATTTCCCAATTGACTTTATAGCTCTGCAGCATCTAGAGATAATTTTAAAAAGCTGTTGATTTAGAGATCTTCCCTTTTAACAAATAAGTGTAAAACTTAGCCACCAAAGAGAGCCATACGGTATAACATTATATCAAAAGGGTGTTCCCACTTTGAAGAAATTAATACAATTGAAAATAAATGGCATGTGTCAAGAGAAATCAACCATGAAAATCATATCATATCACAGTGCTTGGATAAATTGATAGACAGGATCGGAATCAACCTTAGTTTCATATAAACCAACATTGACCGAGCATGAAATTGCTAGATTTGGTAAAGCACCCAGCACTGCTTGCATGAGGCTTCTCTTAATTGGCAAACTATTTTTTTACCAAATGCAGGTCAGAATAAACGGATTATGCTGATTTCGCAACAGCAATGCACGGAATCATTATCTCTGAGGCTCCAATACTGTCGAACTCCGAGAATCAATGCTCAAAGCAAAGTTCAAGACCCAAATTAATGCTACGTCGTTTTGAGTGTTTCTATTTTCAGTCATTATTTGATTAGTGTCAGAGGATCATGTGTTATTGACATTGACAAAGAGCGATTTAGAGGTTCAATACTATTACTCATCGCTTGCCAGGATCGGTCGCCAAATACCTGGTATTGGGATACAAAGAACATTCTCTGGTTGGAAGGGACAGAAAAGTTAAAAAAAAAGAGTTTTGCTTCAGCTTGCAATAAGAATGGGTTGAAAAATGTTTCCACGATTGGATAGCAAGAGAAAGCGGCAAATTGTTATCCTTTTCAATATGATTGTTTATAATAGTGAAAACTGACCAAGTCACATGGATTGCATGATTGCTGTATGTATAGCTTAATATATCATGCAATACACCAGAAAGTCAAAACAAACCAGACATTGCAAGCATAAATTAAGCTCATAAAGAAAATTATAATTACCTTCACAGAAATAAGAAATCCCGAAGTCTGAAAATAAGTATAGCATCCGGAGAAACAGATGTTGAGGCAGAAGTTTTTTAAAAAGATGACACTATGGATTGGAAAGAAAAATCTACATTTTTGGAGACAAATGTGAATAAGTATCGCTCAGAAAATGGTCAGCATATACATAATACCATATTTATGTTTTGTGATAACTAAAAACAAAAATCGTAGATCAAGTCTTTATATCTCCTTGCTAAAAGAAAAAGATAGTAAACAGTTGGGCTAAACTGAATGGCAATGGAAAATAAAAGGTCTTTTATTTCACACTTCATCAACAAGTCTACTTACTAGCCTATACAATTTACGTGTTGATTGTGTCAAGCTACACAGCTAGTTCCACTGATGTTGAAGTATGCCTTCTAAACATTATTTTCACCTGACACATTTCCAGCACAGCAAGAGAATCACACAATGGAAGGATAAATCTTTCAGAGGAGCTTTTTTTATTTCAGTTTTCACGCCACACGCTAAAACCTCACTTGCATGAAATAATTCAAGATAGAGCGAAAACTGGGCACTGCCTCTTAGCTGTGATATAATAATATTGAAAAGTAATGTTGGTTTGTTTTTTTTTCATATAAATCCATTATTATAGGTCGAGTGTGCCAACATCGAGACTCATTCCTAGGTCGCCATGCCAGATAATCCTGCAGAAACACGGCACATGGAGAGAGATTGAGATAGCACTCACGTGCCCTGTCTGGTCCAGACAAACAGCGAAAGGTGAGCAAAAACAGCGAAGGTTGCAGTGATCCTGGCAGGTTTATGTCGAGTTTTTGCTCAGACATAACATCAATTTGTTTGCTTACTCTTTCTCCAAACAATTAAAGCAGTGCTCTTAGTTGGCGCAGGGAGAGGCCTTAAAAATGATATCAAAATAAAACGTGCACATCAAAAGGCAGAGAGTAAAAAGTTTTTCCTTTTTAAATTAATGTACAAACGTACCTGCACACTGTGCAACAAAAGGCTAATTGCTTTCGCTACGTTTCTTATTGTCGTGAAAATATCAAAGAGTGCTGGTAACTTCATTCGTTTTCGTAGTGAGAAAAACGTTTTGTTAGAAAGACAGCAGGCAGTCGTCGTTTCGTGTTGGATTCTTGCGCCGCAATGTCCACTTCAATTTTAAGACAACAATATAGATCTTCAAATTAAACTTTGAAAACATCAAATTGCAGAATAAACGGGATATCTTGCGGTGAAGCAAGAGTGTTCTATAGCGTGTATCTAATTATAGGTAGTCATAGCACTATGTTTTTTGTCTTAATAACGAATTATGCTATGTAGTCTCAGATATTTTCATGCGACATCATAGCTTTTAGCCTCTCTAAAAAATTGAATAGTTTCATTTACCTAGAAAAAGAATTCTAAAAACGACCTTATGAAAAGAAGGGACTTCTGATTTGTTTAAGCTCTGACAACGCAATACTAGCCTCTCACCCTTTCCTCTCTTTTTATTTTTTTCAACATGGATACCCACACGCTCCCTAACCTTCAAATTAATGAGCAGAGTCTTGCGTGGCAAATTAACAGCTGCACGGCTACAACTCCAGCGGTTAAGATGACCTGTGATAAAGCAGATTTCTCTTTCTGAAAGTTCTTTGAAAAAACACTAGACCAGAAGAACAACTTTTTTTTCAGTATCCTCTGATTTCATCTCATTCCACTAATTGTCTAAGAGATCATTTTGAAATGCCAGCAACAAAGATTATGTTGGAGCAAGGAAAAAAACGGAATGTGTCAATAAAGAAAGCTTCAAACATAACGAAACAAAATTGAAGAAAAGAAAGTCCAGTAAACGAAAAGCCGCTCTGGACGTACACTGATTACGGAAGACGGTGATGAAATAAATTATGACAAAAGGGAAAGCGGACGTCCTTATTACATTTTTTCTTCAAGTTGCTGAATCAGCAAAATAGGAAAATATTACTTTAAAAGATCAGCGCTATAGCTTGTATTTGTCAGATATTCTGATTAATAAAAAAAGCTATGTTTCATAATCACAAAAAGTAACGTCATTGGATACTAAAAAAATACAAGTATGACGTGTGAAAGGAAATAAGACTAATTTACTAATTTCCTTTTCTAGTTGTTTTCGGTAAATCAGTAGGATCAGGTTCATTTTTGGTGATTGATATTAGCGATCACAACAGCAATTTATATAAAGGGAAATGGAAATGACGCTGATAATTAAAAAAGATCAAAAGATAAAAGTATTTTTAAAGCATCAACTTCAGAAATCGTCAGTGTGAATTTTCTTTATTCAAATGACATGCTTAATAATTGCAAACTCCAAAGGTTAAGGCGTTAAAGATGTTGTGAGAAGTGCTTAAAACTCTTTTAAAAGTTTATTGAGATGTCGATCACAGCGTGCGTGTTTGAATGGGGAGAAGAATTGTAACGTTGTCAATGCTGTTTCCTCAGACAAGTGTATTGTCATCACTGTTGGTTTCCCCCGCCCCCTCCGTTTAACTCTTTATGAAAGATCTACCACATGTTGTTCATTCGCTTTAAACTGCATAGAAATATGGCTGTCTGGGAATCTTCGGATCATATAAAAATTAATGGCATAAATGAATCGTGAAGACATTTGGATTTTCAAATATTTCAGCAAACTCTATGACACAGGTGAAAAAAAATCCCTCATCATATCGACCCTGTGAAATCCTCTTCATCAGAAACTGTTGATAACTCAGGTTTTGAGAAAGATGTTGCAGTTGTCTTGATGAGACACTCAGCTTTGCCTACCGCATAGATGGTGGAGTTGAAAAAAAAGAGTCACAAAATCGGTTTCTGTAATAGCTAGATGTTTTGTTGGGGAACATACGATTTTTTTTCTTATTGTTTAAATGTTAATTGTTTATTCTATTCTTCAATATAAAGTTAGATTTAAAGCAACTGGTATAAAAGACGATCTAAGATCAAAATGTCCAAAAATAAACTACAAAGTTATAATAACCCCCCCCACACACACACACACACACACACGCACACACCTAAATAACCCTAACAGATTTATTCATGGCCTTGGCGTTCTAAATATACCTGCTATTTACCATTTTTTTCTCAAACCATCGCAAAAGGAGAAAAATCTAAAATCTAAAACATTTTGACAAAACATAAAGCATGTATTTCATGAAGTTCGAGAGGTTTAAATATAATAGACTAATCTGAGGCTTGAAACTGAAAATGAAAAATGACTTTTAAGACTGAAGTCCAGTGTGTTTGACCTGGGTTCGATCGAACCTTGGGATTCGCTGGGTCGATCTCATGGGTTCGGCAGAGCCAGTGAAAAACATATCTATGTCTTGAATTAGAAAAAAAAATCATATTTTATTTTTCAAGAAAGAAGGGTTCGGTGAATGCACATAAAATTATGAAACTGGTGGGGTTCTGTACCTCCATCAAGGTTAAGAACCACTAAATGTAGTCGAACATGAATTAGTTTCATTGAGATCTGTTCTTGATTAGATTGATGCTACACATTGCATGTCTGCTCTAGCATTTGAAGGATAACATCTTTCTAAGCCCCAGAAATGATATGATAATTCTATGGTATAGTAAAAATGTTATGTTGTTGATTCTATGCAGACATAATATTTTCTTTTAAAAAAAATCAACTTTTCAAACATGCATGACGACAAAAATAAGATTAAGGAAGTCATGTCGTCCAAAACAACTTTATTGCTCAAAAAGAAAAGTCAAGAACGTGATAACAAACAATATACGAGTAGTGGAATATGTTTTAAAACTGACAAGAAAAGTATATTTTGATAGGACTAGTCTCATCTGATGCCCATCATAATTATGTCCTCAGATTCTCACGATCAACACAAGCACTCACAGGAAAGGTATATATGATTATGTATTATATATAACAATGTTAGAAATAAAGAAGGAAATAAATTACTGGCTTACGATTTGATTAAACTCTTGATAAACTTTTCATTTAAACCCAGATTCCAAATTTTGCAACCGTCACACTTATTCACTTTACTTGCGTATAAGAAAGTATAATATATTTCGGCAAAGTCTGAATGCGTATAGTCAAGCCTCCAACTCAGTCTCTACAATGGTATCTTGCGACATTGGATTTAAAGAGAAGGGAAACAAAAACTATCCAATTTTTGGTTCGTGAACAGATATCTTTGAAACTCCAGAGACTGCAATTTCCTTATTTCGATTAACATGACGGCAGTCTTTCCATTCTCATTTATCTTCGGTCCTGTTCTGTAGCTCTTGATGTGTTTTTGACTGGCCCAGGCGCTAGCAATTTCGCTAGCGGGCCATGTTGGGATTTCGGTAGGGAAAACGAAGATGGTTTATCTAATTAATCGGAGCGGATGCTCGTAGTCCGATACTTCGGAAATCTGTTTCAAAATATATTGAGAACAGAGCATCAGCTATGATTGCTTGCACAGAAGCTATAAACATGATAAATAGTTTAAATATTCAATTATTATTTACGTGTTTAGACTTAAGTTTATGAGAGATGCAATACGTTCTTTAATTTTTTTTTCCAAATCCACGAACTATCTCTCTAATTGATTTAGATAATCTTGAATTCAGATAATAACGGTGTAAACCATTTTAGAAAGATATCACAAGATAAGAAAGATTTGATGATTATTTTGACATTAGAAATTCTAGCCTGAGAACAATCAAAGCTTTAAAGGTTATTTTGATCATGTTCCACACAGTTAGCCGCCAGGGTGCAAAAAATACCAATATCATCTCAATCATCTTAATTCCTCAGATTTTATGTTACAGATTGCGCCACTAATGAGTCGAGAAATCCATCAACTTTTTTTTTCAAGGATTGATTTAGAAGGCAACACTATCAATGTCTAGAGGGTATCTTATACATCATACAACACTCATTGCAAAGTGTCAGAACCATGTAATTTACAGAATCCTTATAAAAAGCTTATTCCATCTGCTCAACGTCTGTGTTCAGCATGATATAGATCCTCCGGGAATGATCAATCAAAATTAGGAACACCCGCCCAGCATGTATTATAGAGTAAAGAACACTTTGAAACAGATATCTTTTATGTGTTTTCCAGAGAATTAATGATGTCTGTCCCTAGCTTGATTCATATTTGTATTGTTTATTTGTGGTTGGTAAGCTTTTATGTCTTATATATTTACGGTATTAATTTGATAATGTTTTCCTGAAAACTCGCACTTATTTAAAGCTGTAATGGTAATCATAGGATAGAAAATAGTATTATATATATATATATATATATATATATATAAGTGTGTGTGTGTGTGTGTGCACAGACCTATCATGACCCAAATGTTATTTCCTTTCTTTCTTTCTTTATTATTATTTTGTTTAGAATACTGCACATTAAAGAAACGGCACTGCATAATAGATTCATTAAGAAAAGAGTTCAAGCAAACTGCAGTCGTGATCATAATACAAATACATAATTGTACTTCCAAGAGTTCTACTGGCGATTGATTGGGCCAGGCGTGATGTATATGCCCCAAGCCCAGCTTCGGGGTTCAGGCCACAGCTCCATGCAGAATCTGATAACAAAAGCAATAGTTTAGATAATGAGGCGCTACAACGGGGCTTCCCGCTGGCTGCCTGAGGTTCTAGCCCGAGCGATGACTGAAGAAGCCTTTGAGACGTGGCTTACAAAGCGAAAGTAGATTTGGGAGAAACCGAAGCTAATTATAGTAGAGGTTGGATTCAGGAAAATGTTACGTTGTGAGGAATTAAAATATGATAAGAGTGCAATGTTATCGTTGCGTTTTTTATTATGCAAGTATGAGTAGACTTGGAAATTATTGTTATTCCTCTTGAAAGCATTAATTACAGAAAATTTTTCGAGAAAAAAAATTGGCAAGGAATGAACTTTAATGAGAAATTGACGAGAAATAGTGCAACATCGTTGTTGGTCTTAAACAACCTGACGAAAATAAGATTTGAAAATCTGAAATTAATCAACAGTTACTTTTGTTGAATTCTACATACGCCGTAACTTTTTTTATATATACATTGTTGAGATAGTATGCTATTAAATGTTTGGGTTTCCCCATGATTCGATGTGGGAAAGAGGCTAGTGGTAATTATAGATCCTATGGTGTTTCAAAGTGTTATTCAGTTGGAATCGTTTTGTTCGTGTTTTTAATTTCTATCACAGTCTTTAGATTTGACTCGAGAGTTTACTTTTGTATTTATAGATACAGTTTCGAGGTCATGTTGATTCATTACTTTTTCGCTGTTTATACTAAGCTATTGGTGGAATTTTTTCTATTTCTATCCTGGTTTTTTTTTTTTTTTTATATAAACGTTCGAATTTTTGTTTTACTTTCCGCCAAACTCTCGAGTTGTTAAGTAAAGTAATCCTCGTGCTTTGATCCTGATGGACAGTTAGAGGGCAATGTCTGCCCTTAAACCGATTGCTATCCTATGGATTCTTGGAATCGGACTCAGTCATGTTTACAGTTTTGGTGAAATGCTTCGCCTACTCCTTCTAATACATTCAAATGTTCAATCTACCATCTTTGATCATCACAGTTCGGGTATAATTGCTGTTCCTCGCGAAACCAATAATTATCTCGTTATAAATTTAAATAATTCTCCCTGTGTTCAACTTTTCATACTCAAATTGTATCTAAATTTTTTTCACAAATGATTTTTGCTTGTACCGACTACACGCAAAAAAAAAAACAAATTTCTTTGACCCTCGCTTTATTTGTTACAGCTGTGATAAGAGATGTTTTCTGTTATCACTTTTTTTTTTTCGCTTTTTAATTTTATTTTGCCATGAACTTGTTGCAGATGTTTTAAAGCAAGTATTTTATCACTTTACTACTTTGAAAACAGTGCCTAGAGTCATCTTTACTATAATCTGAGTTTCGTTTTTAAGGTGTAAGGAAGAAAAGAGTGCAGGCAGGTTAACTCAACACAATCATCATCAAAGAAATGGCAAGACGAGAGAAAAACAGATCCCTACTGTATACCCAATCTCCATTTTTTTCCCTTGTTTTCTTTTTTTTTTTTAAGTAGGCCAATTATAATCACCTAAACAAATATCGTTTTATCCGAGCAATAACAAATTTTCTCCAGTAAACTTTGGAACATATTTATTTTTTAAGTCATGAATCAATACTATGTCAATTCATTGTGAAAGACTACTTTGAATTTTTTTCCTTAGTCCCTGTCTTCTTACCTATCTAGCTCTCTCTGCCTTTTCGTCTCCCTAACTTAATGGTTCTCTCTCTCTCTCTCTCTCTCTCTCTCTCTCTCTCTCTCTCTCTCTCTCTCTCTCTCTCTCTCTCTCTCTCTCTCTCTCTGTCGCTCGAACTTATACCTTTTAACTCTCTGGTTTTCATTTCATCAGTTAGTCTGTCTATCTCTCTCATTTCTTTACCCTTTTTTCCGTTTTGTCGTCACATCCGTGTTTCTACCCTATGTAAAATCCTGAAGTCATCCATATCTTCAGGTTGATGCATCTACCTACCTATCATCTTCCATAGGGTGCTCTGCGATTTTTACTACTTCACTCATACCTATCTACCTAGGCTATATTTTCTTTTCTACATCTTTATTCGAAATAACAATGAAAACAAGAAGAGCAACAAGAACAACACAACACACGCTATTAATGTGGTGTATTGATTTTTAAATTGCCACCGTTTAAAACACGCCATAAAACGACGGTGAAATAGTAATATAGCGAATTAACCACTTTATCAAGGATGTACAAAATAAATTTGTACAATTAAATTTTATGTCCTCGTTAATTCCTAGCAGATAAAGAAGAAAGAAAAAAACCTCCTCTGTTTTCTAATTTTTATTGAAATAGCCAAACCAGTTTGCGCTGCATTAAATTTTAAAAGTGCATTCTAATCTGTCACCGTGATTAAATTCCGATCCAAGTTACAACTCTTTCTCTTGTACTTTGTTTACAATCTACGGATTTTCTACTGTTTGTTTACGCCACGCCGAGAGAGACAGAAGTTAATGCTTTTAGCTGATCAAATTTAATAATTTGATTTTAAGTATTAGAGATGTGGGAAAAGCTGTTAGTTTGGCTTTGATGCCATTATATCTTCAAAAGAAACATCCACATCAACACTCGGCATGACTTTAAAAACCAGAAAAGGATCTAAGAACTCAGTTTCCCACTGGCTTTCTTTCAAGCTGAGAGTAGTAATCTAATTGGGGTGATGTTTCTCCCCTTCTGGGTTTCCCTCGCCGTCCCAAAACTAAAGGGATTGGTTTAAAACAAGGACTGTGGATAGACCAGGGAGCGATTGCTTTTTATTTTACTATTTTTAGACAAACCACTATGGTAAGTTTAAGATGTTAAGACAAAGTTGTTGGATCCGATTTGCGTCAGACGACTGAAATTATTTTTTTTTCTTGGTGTTGTTGGTGTTGTTGTTGTTGATGGTGGTGGTGGTGGTGGTGGTGTTGTCATTGTTGTTGTTGGTGGTGGTTGTGGTGTTGGTGTTGTTGTTATTGTTCTTGTTGGTGGTGGTGGTGGTGGTGGTGGTGTTGTTGGTGATGGTGGTGGTGCTGTTGTTGTTGTTGTTGTTGGTGGTGGTGGTGGTGGTGGTGTCGGTGGTGGTGGTGCTGTTGTTGTTGTTGTTGGTGGTGGTGGTGGTGGTGGTGGTGGTGCTGTTGTTGTTGTTGTTGGTGGTGCTGTTGTTGTTGTTGTTGGTGGTGGTGGTGGTGGTGGTGTCGGTGGTGGTGGTGCTGCTGTTGTTGTTGTTGGTGGTGGTGGTGGTGATGGTGTTGTTGTTGTTGTTGTTGTTGTTGCTGTTGTTAGTGGTGGTGGTTGTGGTGTTTCAATAACTGATCTAAATAGTTTGATGTTGTGCAAGTCTTATAAGCTTGTGGATGTAGAGTTAAAGCTCGCCCTGCGATGAGTTGATACCTTTTTACAGCGCATCATACATTCGAATGACGATTAAATTGAATGAGGGTGGGGTTTCATCTTAAGTACCACACAAAGATATATTTGACATGCATCAAATAAACGAAAAACACCAGAACGTCATTGATGTTAGCTTGAACACTATCAATTTGATCTTGCAGTTTTCCTTCCAATTATTGACACCTTGTCGTTATTATTTTTAACGTAATAAGGACATTTTTTTTGTTATTGCGTAGCAGTTTCTTGTTTCACAGGTTTGTAATTTATTTGTTCCTACTAATAGATAGGTCGTATTAACAAGTACTGGAGATTGTTAGAGAAGGAGGAGAAAAGAGACGGAAATCACAGGGAAAGCCATCATCATTTTCAAAACATGGTCATAGTACTGATGCTGCTGAAAAATGAATATGCAATTTCTAATCATGGGCAGAATTTTTAACGGTTTCCATAAGCTTAATAAGTAATAGTAATCAAAAAAAAAGCACACGATTATAAAATCCTACAGATGTCATATCGCTTATAAGAATATATTTATGGAACTTTTTCACGCTAAATTACCAACTAGTGTAGTATAATTATTAGTTTTTTTCTGGATACCGTTGATTCAACGCAACCAAACGCATCACACAATTACCCACTTCGCGCCTATCTCCACCTTCCTCCTCTAATCCTTCCACTCAATTCTTTTTTTAACTCAAGTGCAGAATTGCTTCGGCAGTTTGAGCTCTGTAGAAGTTAGATGTTAGTTTGCCCGTCTCACCAATTTTATCTTTCCCCCGACCCCCTTACCACAGCATCCTTACTACATCCTTGCTATATGCATTCACTCGGTTATTTTCCGCCTTCAATTCCGCATTTCTATAGACCTACTGCATCGATTGATTTAAAGTTTTATCTGTCTTCGAATGCTGAAACTGTGTATTGTTTACATCAAATTTTATGAAATGTAAATAGTTTGCTACAATAATGCATTTTTGTCGGTTTTTAGTTTAGCCGTTTAATCATGTACACCTGCCTCTGTCTTTCACTATTTCTCTCACAGTCGTTTCTCTCTTTCGCTCTTTCTCTCTCTCTCTCTCTCTCTCTCTCTCTCTCTCTCTCTCTCTCTCTCTCTCTCTCTCTCTCTCTCTCTCTCTCTCTCTCTCCTATCTTTTGATTTTTAATAATTTTTTTAACCTATATCTGTTCTCACTTTTGGTTCTATTTCTTTTTCTTTTTTATTTCTATCTCTTCCCCATCTTATGAGGTCTATCTCCCGTCTATAATTTGGAGTTTAGAATTCCAAAAAATCTTTGGAATAAACGAAACCACTGCGTTGTAAAAGGCTAACAATCACACTGTTCAAATATAAATACAAATAAACAAATGAATAAAAACAAATCATTTAACTTTGTACGTTCCTCTCACTACTGCATCTTGTCACGAGATCCTGGGACAGCGAAAATTCGTTTCACCAATTTTTCTGCTTCCTAGATTTTGCTCTACCAGTTTCCCTCTGATTCAGGCAGACGGTGATCTTAAATTATTCATATTGTCCAAGTTGGTTCTGTTGTTTCATTGTTTTTGCTTTTTCTCCCTTGAGTAGTTTAACTTTTTGAATGGCTCGAGCACGAATAGACGCTAATTTTCTTGGCGATGTTCATACAAGGCTGTTCTGTCGACATTATGTTTGCGAGAACTGTTTTTTATTTTGTTTTGGAATGCTTGAATAGACCTTTAATATCGGATTAAATGAATTTAAAAACACATAATTGAGAAAATAAAACGGTAGAGGAGAGCTCTAACTAATGGAAAAAGAACATACTTTTTTTTGGTCAAATGATCAACCACTTCATGATAACCCGATGCTGAAAAGAAATAGAAAACAAAATTAGAATTTTTGGAATGGCATGGAAAGAATAAAGTACGATGGGTTAAAGCGTGTTGTAGTGTTTTGTGATTTATGACAGATTAGAGATGTATCGATGCGTTGTAGCGACCTCCTTGGCCGTGTTGAAAAATTAGACACTTCTCTTGGGAAAGCTTGCCACGGGAGGTAACTATGACGGACGATTTTACTCAACAACAATGGCAACGAAAGAGTTTTTTCATATCTATTTCTCACAAACTAGAGATCATTAAAATAATTTGTTATTCAAAAAGTCCTCGAGTTCTAAATCCTTTTGATCTTACGTTAAACATCTACGGCCTAAACAATTGTGCTTTGGTATTAATCCCTTGCTTAAAACATGTGTATTGAAAATAAAAGATATTAGTACTAAAAGATAAAAGATAAAAGATAAAAGATATCAATACTACCACCCACCCCACCCACCCCCACACACACACACAAATCGCACCCCTCCTTCTCCACATACAAAATAAAAACATTCGTCAAACTTTTTGTATTCAAAGATACTGATCTTCATTTCTTCATCTCTAGCCGTAATCTTGTAATGCCTCTTTGGTCGTGACTATAAAAAGCAAAATGAAATAAGCAAAGCATCCACGAGTTCTGGATACGCTATGGACGTGGAAAGAATAGATAATGTGATAATAACTGTTTGTCTGAGGGAGAGACACACAACCTTAGGGACAGGTTGACACACAGACTGTTTGACGGACTGACAGATAGAAAGACATAAAGACGAACGGAGAAGGCACAAAGAGAAGAGAGTTAGGTTTGTTGATAAAAAGAGACAGAGGGGAGAGAGAGAGAGAGAGAGAGAGAGAGAGAGAGAGAGAGAGAGAGAGAGAGAGAGAGAGAGAGAGGATGAGTGAGAAAAAGTGGGATTGTATACAAATCGTAGAAGGAGACTATTTTGGGGTAGGGAATAATGTATTGATGGATCATGACTTTTCATTCTGATCAATAGAAAAAATTATGAGACAATAGCACGGCTCTCTGCATAAACAAACAGCAATGACAAATTTAATAAACCGTCTGTACTCATAAATTTGGTTTTAGTGTTGCCTAACAATTGATTCCGGTTCGCCCTTTTTTTTTCTTTTTTTTTTTCCCCGTTTTTTTTTAATGCAAGTAACGGTACGATAGAATCAAGAGGTGGCGTAATTGATCGGACCTTGCTCACTCCTTGACAACACAAGTAGGGCGGTTCTCTGATCAGTTGTCCAGAGCGCGAGAGAGAAAGACAGACATAGAGACAGACAGAGGGAAAGAGTGGAGACAGAGGCAGAGAGGCAGAGTGAAAGAGAGAGAAAGGGAGACGACATGCAACGGTAGAGAAGACAGAGACAGATAGACCGAGATCCACTGATAAAGTCAGAAAGAGACAAACTGATAGACAGACATTCACTGATAGAGGAAAATAAGGATATGTAGATAGACAAAAGCAGTGCATTGAAGAAAAAAATTACTGGTAAATGATAGGCAAGAGTTTGAGAAAGCTTATGGGTGCGTTCACTGAATTTAGAGCAGAATAGTTAATGTTTGTTAGCTATTTTTGTAATGTCTTCTTAAGTCTGTTCATTTTTTTTTTCTTTAGAGATTTTTTTTAATTGTTTACAACTAACTAAGTTTCATTTTATTTATTCGGAATCTTCATCCGCATTCCCATCAGCACAGGCCGTGTTAACGAACAAAAATGAATTTGGACATAGTTTTATTTTTATTTCTCAAAAAAAAATTTCAGGTTTTTAAATACAGAACAAAGATAAATGGCTGAAAAAAAAAGTATATGTTTCAAACATGCCACTTAAATTAATTTTCTTATTTATGTTAATGTATCTTTCACACGATAAAATAAATTTACCTGCGCTGCAGCCGCAGTACATATTTTCAAGCTCTAATGGGGATATGAATAATTTCTGTGCTTTCATCGGTTCTAAAACGTTCTATATTTAATATGTTCGTGTTTCATAATATATATGACTTGTAAAACTAGCGGGAAATCTTTTGGCACAAAGATCGCCAGAGTTTACAGTTTGAGGAACTTTGATTTAACCACACAAAGATATTTGAAACAGATCTACACATAAATATGATATGCCACCCGAAACGAATAAAAAGTGTTGGTTATCAAATTTTAACTCCTGCAGACATGCTCTGGCTCCGCCTAAGTAAATGCCACGGTTTGTGCAGTGTTGTCACGCTGCGAGCAGGTAGACAGTTTAGGTCTAGATGCTGCGCGTTTCTTTGCGTTGAGAAAATAAAAAAAATGGCAAATATAGTTAATGTGATTGACAAAAAGTTATCCTACCTGGTTGGAAGTCATGATCGCTACTATAATTTGTTTGCATATCAAGCAATGGCGTCTGCAAAAATGTACATTGGTGTGAAATTTGAAGTATAAAAAGGGAAACAGAAAACTTTTTACATTAAAAGTATCTAGCTCTGCTAACATCTTCGAAATGCTTGTGATTGTTGAACAGAGCTCACGAATTTCAATAAAGTGACGTAACTATTAGGGAAATCGCATTCCTGAAAGTTGAGACTTTTCCATGAGACCTTTGCTCTTTGTATCATCTATGTTTCTAGTAGTTTTAAGTCATTTTTTTTTTACTTTTTCTATTTGCAGATCAGTGTAAACATATATTTTTTTATCAAAGTAAAATCAATTGTTAATAGCAAAAAATGCAAATTAGGATCTGGATCAGTAAAAATTTGTCAAATGTATAACGAGTTTTCATAATCCCTAATTCAATATTGTGACGTCACACATTGTCTTGATGGCGTCGAAACCATTTCACACTAGGTTTGAAAATTTTTTATTATTTATCTTCAAAGAAGAAATTACTTTAGCTGCGTCAGTTTTGTATTACATAAAAAAAATAAAACGAATATTCTAGTCTGTATTTGTACAACGAATTTCATCAACAACAGAAATCTTGGACTGAGCCATATTAAACTATCGATTTTCGTTTTTCATTAACAGCTAAAAATGTGAGGTTATTGTGTCAGCCAATAATTTCATTTTTAAAGTGCAACACATTATTATTTACTCAAAATTACTTCTCCTTAAGTGGGGAGAAAATTCTAATTTCCTTGGGCCAGTACCGGATTAGAAAAAAAAAAAGACATCTTAACAATTGGACTGAAATCTCTTGAATAATGCTGACTTTATTGTACCAGTGCCGAGTCGAAGTTCACTGCCTGATGGGATATACAAAAACACTGTGATGAGGGTACGCGCAAACAGAGTATTATTGGGAAAAAGTGTGTCGTTTGTTTCGTTTTAGTCCAAATCCACTGCTTGTTGGTTTAGTTCATGGCAAAGAAGGACTTTGACTGTTTGGCCCAATCATTGTTACTACGTTACTACTTCTTCCTTCCCTTTTCCTTTTTTTCTTCACTCTTTCCCTCCTACTCTCTCTTTCAGTTTCTCTCACGCTCCTCTCTTTCTCTCTTTTTCTCCCTTTTTTCCCCTTCTTCCAGTCTCTCTCCTCTCTCTCTCTCTCTCTCTCTCTCTCTCTCTCTCTCTCTCTCTCTCTCTCTCTCTCTCTATCTATCTATCTATATATCTATCTATCTATCTCTCCCTCTCTCTCTCTTTCTCCCTCTTTTTCTCGCTTTTTTTCTCCTTCTTCTAATCTCTCTCTCTCTCTCTCTCTCTCTCTCTCTCTCTCTCTCTCTCTCTCTCTCTCTCTCTCTATCTCTCCCTCTTTCTCTCTCTCTCTCTCTCTCTCTCTCTCTCTCTTTCTCCCTCTTTTTCTCGTTTTCCCCCCCTTCTTCCAATCTCTCTCTTTCTCTCACACACACACACTTGCTCATTTTGCTCCAATGAAAAAACGTAAGAACAAAATTAAAGCTAAACATCGTCAACGAAAAGTTTTCTGGCCAGGCAATGAGCCAATTAGATTTGCAAATGACAATATGTTTTTACTCTTTACTACATTTTTCTTAATTACAATTAAGCGAAATTAAAAAAAAAAAAGGTCAAGTCGGTGATGTGTTTTTCCCTTCATTATTGGTCCTCGCCATTATAATATAATGGGTATATATATATATATATATATATATATATATATATATATATATATATATATATATATATTATACCTCAGATCAATAATTAATATGAACTTGGCTTCAGAGGTCATGGTACACAGCACCAAAACAGAGCAAACATATAAGGATTTTAAAAAGTAAGAAAACAGCACAACTTCTAACATGCTTGGTTTTTTTCGTTCTGGATTGCAGACATTATTTTCTTTTTTTTTGGTTTTGGAGAGTTGATTAGGAATTCTTTTAGGCTTCAAATGTTTTATTAAGTTTTTAAATTTTATAAACCCAATATGATTGATTGAAGTGGAGGGGGAAAAAAGCTGAGGTTAAAAAATGTGAAGATTTTTTAACATAAATTAATATAAAGACAGTTCCTAGCGCTCTGAATAATAATTCAGCATGTCATGTTCGGTTGTTTTAAGTAATGAATATAGGTCGTCTTTCTACACAGATGATATCAAGCATTCTCGTTCTCTGTCTCTGTTGCTCCCTCTCTCTTTTTCTCTCTTTTTCTTTTTCTACCTATTTATTTTATTTATTTTTCTCCACATTTTCCTTCTCCTAAACCCTTTCTTTTCTCCCATTCTGACATCCTCTTTCTCATTATTTCTCGATCTCTACCTATCCCTCTCTCCCATTCCCTTTATTTTCCTTTCCTCGTTCAATTCTTCCTTCTCTTTCTCTCTGTCCGTCACTCTCTCTCTCTCTCTCTCTCTCTCTCTGTCTCTCACCCTTCTCTCTGTCTCTCTCTCTCTCTCTCTCTCTCTCTCTCTCTCTCTCTCTCTCTCTCTCTCTCTCTCTCTCTCTCTCTCTCTCTCTCTCTCTCTCCACCTCTCTTGCTTTGTCTAAACGATGTTACAAAAGAGAAACATGTCGGCCATAATACAAGTGCCCCGAGGGAATTTCAAAAGAACCGCTGCTGATCATACCCACAAGGCCCATAATTTTGTATTATTTTTTTTTTTTTTGGTTCTTTTCCAGGCGATTTGCTCGCTCAACACTTCACAGTTCCCATCATTATGTTTTCAGCGTCTTAGAAAGATGCTTTTAAGGGAGTTATCACAGGCCCTTTTGAGCTGCATTTAGTGCACTTTGTGTATCTCTCTCGGGAGTTCGTTAATGCTTCTCAGTTGAACACACACACACACACACATACACAAAGACAACACGTCTAGACCAATACAGATAATAGCCCATGCTTTTTTCCATAATGGCAGTCTGCAGGTTTTTTGCTTGACAATATTGGTGTGAAAGTGATTGCTTGAGTAATTTGCAAAGTCTTTAGTCTGAAACTGACTCGAATTTGAAACATTCAGTTCGGCCTACCTTGAAGCTCATTCCGTACTGCACAATCAAAATACAATAAGATTTTAAAAAATGTTTCCATTGTGCCCAGATTATTTTTTTTAATTCAACAATTGCGAGATCAAAATTTTGATAATTTAAGGCGTCGAATGAGCAATGGATAATTCTTTGTGGGCGCAGTTGGAAAAGAGGTAAAAATAGATAGATAGAAAAGTAAACAGATAGTGAGAGAGATAAATAGATTAAAAGATAGATAGGGAACGTATGAAGGTAGGAGAAGACAAAGAGAGAGAGAGAGAGAGAGAGAGAGAGAGAGAGAGAGAGAGAGAGAGAGAGAGAGAGAGAGAGGGTGGGGAGTGGAGAACAGGAGAGAAAAGTGGAACGAAGTGTGTTATTGACAGCACTGTCAACCTGAAAAGATCAGCCGGCACATCTGCATCGATTATTCTATCTATTGATACAATTATCTAGATCGTCATATTTACGTCAGTAATTATTTACATAACCATGAGTACCCTCACACGTCTTTTAATGTACGTTTATACAGCAATCTTTTTCTTTTTCATTTGTTTTCTTACGGCTTTATGTGTTTTTTATATAATTTCTGTCTTTAACTCAGAAGGTTCTGAGCTGTCAGTACCAGACGTCTTCCAAATTACATTTCACTGAGCATGAAATAATTTTGATGTTCTTGACTTTGTTAAATTTCTTTTCAATTGTTAGGGCTTCGCTCTCGCAGTTTGATCGATATTTCAAGGCAGGGACAAACTAAACACAGTTTATAAGGGATAAATCTGTTCTTTCAAAAGAAAAAGTTTTACTCATTTATTCGACTTCGTTTTCACTTTTCCTTTACAAAGAAACCCAGAAGGAAGAGATGAAAATACATATTGCGATACTTGTTGATAAAAACAGAAGATATGCGGATGGTAGCAGAGTTATACAAAGAGGAAGCAAAAAAGAAGAATCAGGCAGACTCGAACAGAGAAATGAGGAAAACAATAAGAAGGAGAGAAAGAATAAGACAGTGGAAGACAAACAGATATGAAGACACAAAGAGGCAGATAGGCAAGAAAAAAAAGACAGACGGGCGGACAAACAAATGATTAAGTATTTAACAGATAGGAACACAGAGAGAAAAAATTAGACGAACATACGGATATGTAAACAAGAAGAAGGGCAGACTGAAGGACCTCAATATCAATGAAAACTAGAACTGTTTTTATGACCCTGCGGCTGTCCATCACCAAGTGTCTGCCGACATGACAGTTTCATTGCATGATAAGAAAAGACTGAAAGGATCGAAGGTCTCTTCCATCGATTGTGTTGTCTTCTATGGAGGAGTGAAGATTATTGACTATACTAATAACATTCAAAATGTAACAATGGGATTCAAGTACGTTCACAATTCTTTCAGATTTAAAGAAAAAAAGCAGTCATTTGTTAGCACTCTTTCAAAAAAAAAAGCTAAACAAACTAATTTACTTGGAGTAAACCGAAGTCTGAACGATTCTTCGCATGCATTCTAATATGTCTGTGTCGTTTTGAATGATTATAAAAGAAAGTATAGTCTCCGATGACAAGACTTAAACTTTTATCTTACGCTGGGGGTGGGGTAAGAATCAGCATATTTCAGATGAAGAAACCGTCTTTCGTCAGTAGACATTTGGTTCAACGAAATTATTAATTTCTTCTCTTTTTCAATCATCTGTTTCTCTCTCTCTCTCTCTCTCTCTCTCTCTCTCTCTCTCTCTCTCTCTCTCTCTCTCTCTCTCTCTCTCTCTCTCTCTCCCTCTCTCTCTCATTCTCTCCCTTTTGTTCCTCTTTTCCCTCTACTCTTCCTCTTCCCCTCTTTCTTTGCATCTATCAATCAGTCTATTTTTCTATCTATCCATCAACCTTTCTATCTTTCTATCTCTTCAACCAACTATCTATCCAACTCTATATCTATAGATCTATTTATCCATCTATCTAAATTTCTAACTTTCTATTTTTCTTGCTATCTATCTATCTATCTATCTATCTAACTTTTTATCCAACTTTCCATCTACATCATTATCTTATTATGCATCTACCTATAGATCTACAACTATATCTAGTTTTATCTCTGTCTATCTATCCATACATGTATGTACCTATTCTTTCATCTATCTATTTATCAATCAATGTTTCCACCTTCTTAATCCCCCTCTATCTATTTCCGCCTCCCCCCCCCCCCTTCTCTATGTACGTCCCGTCATCAGCTATTTGGTGACCCGCCCTCCTCGGATTCACCTCTATCTCTGCTTTCCCTCCTTGATCTTTCCACGTATCTCAATTTCCGCCAAGCCGATCTTGGCTCCCGAACATAAACAATGATTATCCGAGAGCCCTCTCGAGCCCATTAGCAACACAGATCAATGTTAGACCCGACCCTAAACAAGTCTGGAAATAATGAAGCCTCCCTAGACTGGCCTGGCCTCGGTCCTCTCTACATAATGACACACATAAACTACTAACTGATGCTCACCCCTTATCTTTGAGAGACGGTAAGGTAAAAATAACAGAGGCCGCTAGCTGCGAACTGCAGTAGCCTACTTGTATTTACGAGTATAGCTTTGGCAATGAATACACCATCTTTATGGCATCGTTCTGGTAGACAGAGAGACAATAACCAAGATGATTGATTTGAGCCAGTTCTCACAAGACTCCAGGCCCTGGTTTCTGTTTGAAACTCTCGATATTAGTATTATCTTATAGACAGAAAGAAGAGTCAATCGCGTAAGCTACTTAAATCCGGGTATGGATTAATTGAAATACCGGAACTGTTATTTAAAAATTTTATTGCCCCAAAGAATCTTATGTAGAGGCGAAGAAATTAGGATAGAAGACGAAAGATAGACGGAGAGGCTAGAGGTGGCAGAGTTTGTCCCTTATCTAGATATTCGCTAAGAGGAAAGGCCTCGCTTATGATAAAGGGGTCTTATTTTCCTATTAAGAAGCTAAAGGAATTGAAGCGTAGAGTTTGAGTTGATTTTGAGAAGAGTTAGGCTCTCCTTATGATAAACTAGTTTAGAGGGAAGGGTAGAGGAGAGGAAAGCTAGATTCTCTATGGAACAGGGGCAAGAGATAAAAGTCTTTTTATTGGACGAAGGAGCTTTAGTTAGATAAGTTGCGCTTTTTTATATCCTGCGGTGGATGGGGGAGGAGGGTTTTAGAGAGAAGACCAGAGAGATAAAGAGAGGAAGGGAGAGAGAAAACAACTCTAATGAGGAAGATGAGGTTAGAGATGTGTATCCTGATTTCCGCTTATTCCGCTTATTTACAACTTTGCAACGTTGTTTTCTTGCCTTTTAAAACATTTTTGAGCGGTCATGCTCGGGATGGTTTCTTTATGTTTTAGGGATTCCTCCCTTAGCGAAAAAATCCATGGCCCACTGTTATGAAGGATCTTTCGTTGGTCAAGCTATCACCAAAGAAAGATCAGAGAAAGGAAGAGTGGATGGTCAAATCGTCGAAAAGGAGAGAGGAAGGAGGAATCGATGGAGGGAGACATGGGGGTAATGATCTGTCCGGCTGGACAGACATCAAAAGGAACAATGCTGAAAACGCCCGCCGAGGTTGGATACTATAATAATGAATGCTCCGTATAAGTTGTTCAAACTTGGTAATAATTATGGTTACGTTGAAATTACGAAAAACCTCTCATGAACTAATTTGTTCAAACGCCTAACTGGGGAAGAAGTGCGTTGAGAGGAGAGGGAAGGAAAGTGTGTGTGTGTGTGTGTGTGTGTCTAGGGGTGGCAGGCAAATAAATTCGAGTGTAAGGTTTGTATCTTTTGCTTAGTGTCAGCACACAAGTTAAACACCTAACAGGGCATCGTTGAAGAAGTTGAGGGAAACAGAGTCGATGTCTTTAGGCTGCTGGCATATTTTAATTCTGATCACCGTCATCAAATCTATATCCGGCGCTCTTCAGTTATTGACGTCTCAGAATTCAAAATAACTATGTTCCTATATTCGATGATCCAAGATCTATCGCTTAAAAAAAACCACTATGAGCCAAATCAATAAAATTAGTGGGATAATTAGTGGCATCGGGCGTTTGATAACTGTTCTAAACTGCTAGCTAGTGGTACAGGCACATGTTCGTTTCTGAGTACATCTTCGTTCTCGCCTTTTTGCTAAACTCTTTTATATCGTAACACCAAGCAAAGACCAGAAACCTCTTACATGTAATCACCAATCTAATCGTCGTGTTAAAAGGAAGTAAAATCCGAAACGTGTGGAGGTTCAAAGGGCTAATGGATGCGTGCAATAACAACTATATTTACCTCTACCGCTTGTGCCGAAATAAGATTCCGCAAGATTTTAAGTATTTGAATTTGCTAAAATATCAAATTCCTTGAAATTCAAATTGTTGAGATTAAAAATGAGGAATAGAAATTTTTTCGTGGGGTGCTTGTAAGCGTATGATTATCTATGATGTTGAAAGACAAGTCTATTGCGACATCGAGATCAGCAGCCAAGGTTGATGTGTGCCTCTGAGCGGGACACCAAGATGAAATAAGTTAAGACTTGTATAGAGAGGAGGGATGGAAACTCTGTCTTTGAGTGGATCTAGAGGACAGGATTTGTGTCTGTGTGGGACGGGACAGATGACTTTTGTCAAAGGAGAGATGTTATCACGCCAACCTATTTCTTCTCCATTCAACTTTGTGATTGCCAGAACCCAAGGCCTACTTGAATCCTCATTCCTCCGTGCCCTCCATCGATCGTGTTTCCTTTGTCTGTAGCTCCTCTCCTCAAGAGCCGGTCTTTCTCTCTTTCTCTGTTTAGTGTTCTCTTGCTCTCTCCTAATCTTCATCACTTATTCCGCCGTTTTCTTACAAGCGTATTTGCCGTGAATAGTCCCTAGTCTCTTGGGCATTCTTGAACAAGTTTTCTTTGTCTCAATGCAGAGAAACAGTACCAAAGCTAATGACTGAAAGTCAAATCGGCTTTGCCTCAGTATTATTTATATTGCACAACTATGCTATCATAGCCTGTGGAAAGTGTGGAAAGAAAAATTTCAAAGATATCCTAGTCACTTTAAACATGTTTAATCTCGGCAGTCAACAGTGAGAAATGGGTCCATTAAGAGTGAACGAGTGAGTGAGGGAATCGAAATAACTTTATTAAGTTTAAATTCAGATGGCTCAATCCTAAATACACCCAGTGTTTGAATTTTTCATGTCTAGTTAACATTCTATATAAGGTATAGGTTAAAGATAGCTTTAGCAGCTAGTTGATAAAAGTAAATCCCTTTTGATTTTCGGCTACCCTAATAAGTCTTTTCTAAGCGTAAGCAGATTTTCTCCGAGAAAAGAACCACAAAAACTGCCCCTTTGCTAATATGATCATATACAAAACAAATTTTATAAAGAAATTATGACTAACTTAGTAAAATAGTCCTAATTAAGAAAATAAAGATAAAACAAGCGGAAAGAGTATGTGGCGCCGGCCAATGCATCTGTAGCAAAGGTCATGAGAGAAGTTCAAACACCACAGGTAATTCAAAGGCGTTGGCTTCACTCAAAAAAAATAAGTCTAGCTTTAGAAGTTGCAGAGAGAAACGAAATGGAAAATTGTTAAGACTGATTTCTTGAGATTTGTTTAAGATAATAAATCGATGGCTTGGTGTTACGAGGAACTTTGTCAGACTAGTTTCTAGTTGTTTAGCTTATCATTTTCAAACCCCAAGCCTGCCGTTTGTTGTATTTCGTAGTATAAACTTTTCTCCAATCACAAGTCTTCCAAAGAGAGCTAAAGACCACAATGAGATAAATTTGTGCTGCCGGTATAACCCTACTATTTTCAGTCATCTCTCCTCTATGTTAAATATCAACACATTGAAATTAATATAAAAAAAAAAAAAAATCATCTGTAATATTTTTTTTCCAGAAAAGACCACAACCTCGAGGTTCCTCAAATCCTGACAACATTATTACGCCTTTACGTGACGGCCTAATCAAGAGGTCGGAGGCGCCATTAGAGGGGTTTGTGATCGTCCCCTCACATTTAATGAGGTTTTTATCACATCACGCCGCCCCGCCTTCTCCTGGTGCTCGCCTAAAGCCGCGGCAGACACGGGGCTCGTCCACTGGGCGGCCGCCATCACCCAGTCGGGAGCCGCCCGCTAGGGCTCCACAATTGATTTCTCCTGTCTTCTTTCGGGCCCGGATTTTGTCTTTA
>JAWDGP010001750.1:22500-47500 GCA_033675545.1 Elysia crispata | reverse complement strand
TAGACAGAGAGAGAGAGAGAGAGAGAGAGAGAGAGAGAGAGAGAGAGAGAGAGAGAGAGAGAGAGAAAGAGAGACAAAGAGAGAGAGAGAGACAGAGACAGATAGACAGACAGACAAAGACAGAGAGACAGGGAAAATTAAACAGATTTATTCAGATTTAACAACCAAATTTTTATCTGCTGCACTCGAATTGATTATTATTTCGTGAGCTCTGGCAGTAAAGAAACACGGTTAAAGAGTAAGAAAAAAATAGAGAGTGTCAAGCCGTTAGTTACCATGTCACAATACGGAAAATGAGTTATCGCTGGCGATAATTTTAAGATTTGTTTGCCAACACCATACGTAGCCAGACAAAGTGGGCGGATGCTTCTCTGGCATTAGTCATATAGCTCGTCCTATTTTAAGCATTTGGAGAAAAATACTGTCTATTTCGCAATTAGCTACATTTTTTTATCTTTTTCTATGAGACTCAGAGCGATTTCATGTGGTATTTATTGGCTCACATCAAGGCTATCGAACCACCAGATAAACATCACTGTTAGCCATGATTGCAAGACTGGCAGTGAACGGTTTCAAATGACTGGGATAGTGAAACTAGCTTTTTTGTTACAGCCTTATTATTCAGCAAAGTATTCAGTATGTTCTCTGTATATAACGTCTTTCTCTCTCTCTCTCTCTCTCTCTCTCTCTCTCTCTCTCTCTCTCTCTCTCTCTCTCTCTCTCTCTTTCTCTCTCTCTCACATACACACACACTCTCTCTCTCTTTATCTTTTTCTCTTTCTCCCCCGCTTTTCTCCCTTTATCTCATATTCTCTTTTTTTCCCTCTCTCTTCCTCTCTTTAAGTATCTCTCTTTTTCTACCATTTCTCTATTAAGAACCCGCTATCTGCTACTTCGTATGAACTAAACGTTACCCCAGTTTATAAAACTTCCTGTTGAGATACGTTTCACATGCTTTGTGAATGAGTGTGTGTGTGTGTAGATTATGTATAATTAGTGACAATTTTCGTTCTTTTTTCGTTAGGAATAACTCGTTATGAAAAGTAAAAAACTTATTTACCCCGATCTGAAATCATCTCCCACCAAATTTACGCAATTAAGAGCGGTTGGAGGCGGACACAATAGAGTAGCAGCCGGTTAAAGCAAGTGCCTTGCTCGGTTTCCTTGTTGCTGAATGCCACTGGATGGAGTTTTTTGTGAAGTAATTGATTATAATGCAAACGATCCTATTAGGGGAAAGTGTTGATCGCTAGTCCACAGGATATGATATTGATTCATACATGGACGGTTTTTGATCGATGAAATTGGTTTGTGTTGGTGAAATATTTATTGAAAAAAGAAATAAGAACTGCAAAGAGGTGTTTTGAATATGGATGGAAAAGGTCGAAATATCACAAAAGAGGAAGAGAGAGAGAGAGAGAGAGAGAGAGAGAGGAGAGAGAGAGAGAGGAGAGAGAGAGAGAGAGAGAGAGAGAGAGAGAGAGAGAGAGAGAGAGAGAGAGAGAGAGAGAGAGAGTTTGGGTGTGTGAGGAGGGTGGGGGTAGGGAGATGAGAGCTGTGGGAAAACCCACTTTTTATGTGCCAAGAGCGAAATAAAGTCATTACGTCGTTCGCGGAAAAGAGAAGATAACAATGAAAACTAGCGGGCCTTAATTTAAATGAGAAATGTGCCATGAATGACCTGCTCAAAACAAACTAATTATTGTATTTCTTCGTCGAACTCGACATTTTTGTCTCATATTCATTCACAGCTGTGTAAAACAGTCTTTGTTGCCATAGCAAGCTTGTTTCAGTAATTTGAAGGCTGCAGAGAGTAAACTATTACAGAGGGTTTGATAATAAATTGATTGGCATCACCTGTGAGAGATTTTAATTCGAGTACGAGCAGCCATAAGGTGATCTTTTTTTTTTTTTTTTTTGCATTTTTTGATCTAAATGAATAAATATCCATTTTAAACGATTATCACTATGGACATGCCTCCTAAGTAAGTATTTCCAATACTTGAAAGTACTGAGGGTAATCCGTGATAAGTTATGAGAGACGACAAAGATTAGTCATTCAGTAACGATGAATTAGTAAAACTCACGTACGAGTCTACAGATGAATGTGAGTCGTGTAGGTTGGCATTGTAATTTTTGAGAAAAGACAACTCCTACAAAATGTTTGCATGGCATAAAACATGTCTGTGACACTGGCTGTTGATAGATTCTGAAACTGACATGTCATAATCCTGCTTTTATCGGGTTATTTGTAGTCCAAGATAGTATATATAGCATCTAGACCAAATGCAAACAAAGGCATGGTATCCACCAAAGACTTTGGTTTCAGCTCTGGCTTTTACTCCGGTAAAGAATTTAAACTCAGGCAGTTGACTATAGCAAAGGAAATCGCTTTCGAGATATAAAAAGATCTTAATTTGATTTCGAGAAATCTATTGTAGATCCATATTTGATTTTCTCTTTAGGTCTAGTCTAAATTTAGAATAGTCATGTTTTACATTGGATCAAAAGCAGTGGTCTATCCTTAATTTGCTCACATGAAACACATAATATTAGTTAAGAGAAGTGCAAATTCCATCATTGTGGTATTTCTGTTAAAAGCAGCTGCATAAATTGAATGTTGGCAAAGAAATACACATTTGTAACGGATAATTTTCATTCTGGAGTCAAAAAGTATAAGTCGGCTCAGGCTGTTTAGAAATTCTAAATCAATATCCATAATAGGGTGGAAATGAAGTATGAATGCGAACGATCATCTGCTGTTTACTAAAAAAATCACTTAAATATTATAAGTTTAGCTCTCACATACAGCTCCCAAGACCCTTTTTTTCACTTGGAATGAAAAAAACAAGCATGGTAAAATTCTGTATTTACCGTTTTCAATATAATATAATCAATTTTTTTTAGTAATGGGTGGTATGAGTGTTGTGCTCCAAATAAAAGCACAATCTGATTGGTGTAGAGAGTAGATCCCACTCTGCAACAAACCTCATTAAGTTGAAACCAAATTCAGCGTTCCTCGTGTGTTCACTTTAATTTACTTGTCCAAAACGTGTTGTACAAGGAGGAACCGAATACTCATACATGTATTGGAAATTACAACCAGCTGATACTGGGTAGAAAATTTTTAAAGAGCAAAGAAGTAATTGAAAGCCTAGTGAGAAACACGTTAAAGAGAATGTTGGTTTATGAAGCGCAGGGTCCATCCCATTGGCTTTAATGGTATCTTCGACAATTTGCTTCAATAAAGCTGACCATAATAGCTTGACTGAAAGATGCTAGCTAGAGTGCTGACAAAGATTTATTTAGAAAGAACTAATAAGAAACATAATTATTGCAAACTTAGACGCTCTTAAATATTAGGCCTTTAAAGATTTCAACAAATGAGATGGAAAGTTGCGAGATTATGTTTGCAGTTAAACGAAGACTAAAACTTGTATTTTTTAATTGCAGTTAATTTTTTTTTTCAATTCAACACATATTATCCCATAGATCTTTCTAGAAGATCGGAAAAGGGCCTATCTTCATCGACAATTTATCAGAATATTTTGGAACGGAAAGTAGGAGGATTAATACTTTGCAAGACAAAAAAAAAATAATCAATACTTTTGAACATTTAAGTTTAAATAAAAAGATCAACTTAGCTTTGCGCATAACATCAGGCAGTTTCGTTAAAATTTGATTATCTCATAGTTCTCAGTGGTAATTTGTTAAACAAAAAAAAAAAAAAAAAGATTTTTCTAGAATTTGAGATATAAATATTCTTTACTTGTAAACATCAATTCAGTATTCACTTTAGCTATGAGCGAACTTAATAGTTATTGTAAAATTGTTTGCTATCGTCTATCCGACTATGGTAAATTAGGGACATACTCAACATACTGTCTCGGTAAACAAATAAATAGTGCGGTAAAGTTCCTTAATGCTAGTAATTAATTTTTCTCGTGATACGTGATTTGAATAAAATACGTCTAATATCTCGCATATATTTTTTTTCATGAAGTAGTACGTGTAGTAGTAGTAGTAGTAGTAGTAGTAGTAGTAGTAGTAGTAGTAGTAGTAGTAGTAGTAGTAGTAGTAGTAGTAGTAGTAGTAGTAGTAGTAGTAGTAGTAGTAGTAGTAGTAGTAGTAGTAGTAGCAGTAGTAGCAGTAGTAGCAGTAGTAGTAGTAGTAGTAGTAGTAGTAGTAGTAGTAGTAGTAGTAGTAGTAGTAGTAGTAGTAGTAGTAGTAGTAGAAGAGGAGGAGGAGGAGGAGGAGGAGCAGCAGCAGCAGCAGCAGTAGTTGTAGTAGTAGTAGTAGTAGTAGTAGTAGTAGTAGTAGTAGTAGTAGAAGTAGAAGTAGTGGTAGTTATATTAGAAGTAATAGTATAGAAGTTATGCAGGTAGGAATAGTAGTAAAAGTAGAACTAATATAAGCAGTAGTAAAAGGAGGAGAAATAGGTGCGGTTGAAAAGCAGCATAAAACGTAGCAGTAGCAGCAGTTGTTGAAAGCTTCTTTTGAAGAACTTTCATGTTGAGTTCACATTACTTAATTCATATTTTGGTTTATTGAAAAAAAGTTTAGATATTAGTATGAAACCGATTAACTTGACTTTATTAAAAAAGAAATCAAAACAAAATCAGACACTTAGAAATTTTTTTTAATGATGAGCATTATACTACATTCGTCTCATAGTTGCTCTTCAATATCATATTTCGGCTATCATAATATTATGGTCTGAGACTTCGACAGCTCTTCGATAGAAATCGATCGAGTTTTTACGCTCGCCGAAACTGTGTTGAAAGAGACCTTTCATGCTTGTTACTCACAAATTTGGCAGACAAGTTTTTTCCAGGTTCATAAAGGACAAACTCAGCAGGCAGCGAGTTGGCCTTGCTGGTTACGCCATTAATTTGTATGACTCACCGTTTTTTTCTCAAAGTAGCCACTTAGCACTTTAATGGACGTTTTTGAAACCAACATTGCTTTTAGTGGAATAAGTCGTAATTGTGGTTTTGACATTTAAAAACATGTACGATATTGTTAAACACGTTATCGTATTTTCCTCAGTCCATATTCATCTCAAAAAAGCTCTGCCAGCCAATTTATTCCTTAGTCAGAAATAATGTTTGATAGTCCTAAGATGTTTTTTACCTTTATATTCTCTAGAAAGTTGGCCGATTATGTACAAATTCAGGGAGGCAAGATTTTTTTTTCTTGTATATGAAATAAATTATTCTTGTTTTCTAGCTGTTACGCTCAAAATCAAATTTTACATTGTTTTCCTTTTCAAATATAAAAAATTAACTAGAAATAAAAAACAAATAATTTTTGTCATTTTCCGGTATAAAGTTGACATGCTCCTTCTCCCATTTGACTTGGTAACTTTTCCTTTAAATCTGGGCGTTTCCCTTTGAAAAATTCATTTCCATTAAGCTTTCCAATCAACCGAACTCTTCATGCTGGGTTTCTGCCAAAGCCGATTGGTCACCCTATCGTTTTGGATTGTTCCCATTGCGTCCAGGTTAGGATACAGAGGTCACGTCCGGGTCATGAGCTTATTTCACGGATCACATGACACCCATTTTTCTATAATTATCGACAAAGCCGATTTTTTTTTCAATTTGTATTAATTATCATACATTCTTTCGGATTTGATAAAAGACATGAAAACTTCAGGTCCTCTAGCATTCGTGAGCTGCACTGACTCTCACCTTTCCTCTTTGAATATATTGAGGTAACGGTGGTTTCATTTCTAAATTTCTCTCACAGCGATTCCCAGTGCACATAATGTAATTTGTCCAAATTATCTCGTTTTATTTTTGTTTCTTTTCTACATTATTTGTTTAATATTGCCAAAACCTAACCCTTTAATTGAAGAAATAATTATTCGTTACTCTTGACTCACCACGCAAAGGGTTGAAATATGTGCACAGAGTATTTTTTTTAATAGAACTGAACAGGTTGTACGTGCGTGTACCTATACACTGACCCAAGCATCCGTAAATGGCACTGAGATCTAAAGATTTCAGAAAGGTTACTTCTTACCGTTGTCTTTCGACTTCCCAAACGTAACCGTTACAAGTCTCTAAGGAAACAAGCCTGCCCTGTCGTTTCGTAGCAATCATCTTGGTCCCCCCATCCGATGACCAGCTGGACCAGATGGTAACCCTCTTAGTCCTCCCTAATCCGCTTTAGATGGGCCGGCGTGTTTGACCCTTGTTTTCTTCTCATTTATCTCATCCGCACAGACAACAACACGAGAGGCTCTAGCTTGGTTCACTCCCTTACCTCCCCACAAGTATAGCTACCTCCACAACAATTTGTCGCGCTGTGTTTGGTTTGTCCACTCTTTTAATTTTTTTTTTTTTCGTTTCCGTTTTTTTTTCTCTTTTAATTTCTTTTTTTTTTTGTATCACTTTATCTGCTTCGCAATTATTTTGAAACAGCGTTTTGAATCATTTATTTTTTTTTATCTTGTTGTTAATCTTCAGTAGGATCCCTTTTGTTCAGTTTTTTCGTTCATTAATTCTATCTTTGGTTTCCATTTTCTGGAGGATGACTTATTTATAACAATGATATTACTGTGCCGAGTCAAGAGCAATATTTCACTACCTCTAGCGATATTGATTGTTTGATGTAATCTGTCCATGACAAGACGATCTGAGACTTTCGTTGTGTGCACGTGACACAGCCTCAACCAGACATAGTACAATGGAGGGTCCAAACCATCTTTGAATTAGTTCGTTCTATACAGCACAGCAAGCTGCTCTGTGAAAACTCGATCATTTTTCAAAAATAAATGGGTCAATAAGCGATAAGGTTCTCAAGAAGAGAAGTCATTTGAGAAAAATAAAATTCAACAAAGTAATGAATTTGGTTGTCTTAAAAAACTGAATCGAAATGGTTTCTTTAACATTACCATACTGCAGTACAAGTCGCATTTGACGAGTCTACAAGCAGTGTTAAGCATTTAACTACTTCAATTATATCGCTGTGGGTTATATTGCTATCTACTTCAATTATGTTGTTGTGGGTTATATTGCTATCTACTACAATTATTTTGCTGTGGGTTATATTGCTATCTACTACAATTATTTTGCTGTGGGTTATATTGCTATCTACTACAATTATTTTCCCGTGGATTATATTGCTATCTACTACAATTATTTTGCTGTGGGTTATATTGCTATCTACTACAATTATTTTGCTGTGGGTTATATTGCTATCTACTACAATTATTTTCCCGTGGGTTATATTGCTATCTACTTCAATTATGTTGTTGTGGTTTATATTGCTATCTACTACAATTATTTTGCTGTGGGTTATATTGCTATCTACTACAATTATGTTGTTGTGGGTTATATTGCTATCTACTTCAATTATGTTGTTGTGGTTTATATTGCTATCTACTACAATTATTTTGCTGTGGGTTATATTGCTATCTACTACAATTATATTGCTGTGGGTTATATTGCTATACAAATAAACAATATCGCCAGGAAACACAAAGAGCAATGATATGGTAGACAATTTTCGGGTTGCTTTCATGTGAATAAAATATCGTTTTATGACTTGTCAAGTATAAAATCTCGCACACAAAAAAAAATGCAACAACCGCAAAATGTTTAGCAAAGGGCAGGATAGGGGAAGAGTTGGTGAGGGACAGTCGCAACCCAAGCCAGATCTGTTACTGTAACGGACATGAGGAAAAGGAAAAAAACAAAACAAAAACAGAAACTTGGCACCAGGGATCATCAATTATGAACAGAGCTAAGACAACAGTGTTGACCAGACTCCGCGGACTGGGTGTGAGGTGGAGAGCCCTGCGGGAAAACTTTCACACGTCTCGAGGTATTCTTGTCTGCGACCGGACAACCGTGAACGGCCTTAGGAGATGTGAAAGACGTCTATCTACAAATGAGAGGTACTTCTGGAACGATAAACAATTTGGAGCCAGTACAGCAAGAGTGCTGGAAAACATAACGTCGCGATGTAATTAAATTGTCGTGATGTACCTCTAAGTACACTAGCAACATTTTCTTTTTTGTGAACATTATTAGATAAAAACCTACAATTTTTTTGCTTAACATTTAAAGGGGATAAAACTGCGTTACCGATCTTCAGATCAATGTGCTGATGTTCCCCTAGGGAGGAGATCAGGGACTGCTCTTCAGCAGAGCTTTGGGAAATGCCTCACTGGCTCTGGAAAATGATCAGTGTAGTAGAGTCGCCTTAACACTTTGCCTGTCTGGAAACTGTTCAAGTGTAAATGATGAACTGGCGCAACAAATGCCTGGACTCCAGGGCGGGTGATCTTCATAACGTGATACCAGACGTATTCATATATGCTTGATTCGGGGTGCTGATTCTGTTTGGTCATAATTTTACACTGACCACCCATATCTAGAGTGACGTGTATAAAGATTAGTCCCCAAAACAGGTAGAACGTTGATATAGGGTAAGTTTCTCTCTCTCTCACTCTCTCTCTCTCTCTCACTCACTCACTCACTCTCTCTCTCACTCTCTCTCTCTCACTCTCTCTCTCTCACTCTCTCTCTGTCTCTCTGTCCCTCCCTCTCTCCGTATCTCTCTCCTTACAACCTGAGTATCTCTTTTGGCAACGATTAAAAAAAAGAGATAAAAAAGCAAACCCTATCAAGCAACATCCGCGTATTTTATGCGACAGCAAAATGGCATTATCAGTTCTTGGTGAGTTTAGCTATCGAAGCGATGTACATTTTTCAAGGCGTTAAGCCGCCCTATTCGAAAGAAATTTTTAAATCCCTCTTTCATCCAAACAAAAGCGTCAGTGTTAAGCAACGTTCCTGTAACAACTTCTTTCATTAGAACCAAAAAGAAACTATTTAACTTTCGTTGAAGCAGATCGCTTCTTACGAAATGTACAACGTAAACCTTTGAACCCAGGCTGATATGATACATTTATATGAAGTGATGTCACTGAGGCAGAGTGAGTGGCCAGGGTATGCATAACGCCTGATGATCGGAGATCAAATAGAGCATTCTGTAACATATTGGCCTTCTCATCTCTCTCTAGTTGACCGACCGGTCATGGAAGCTCGTAGATACTGATGTAGGCATTGCAAGAAGTGGGCGTGGAATAAAACAGGTAATTAAGACAGAGGGAGTGGAGGGAGGGGCTAACTTATATGGCGGATAAATATTTCTAATTCAAGATTCTGAACCTTTAGTTCTGAAGTAAGCAATTAGAGCGCCAGGATTATTTTGAGAAATAAAGTGCTTGACGTCAAAAAAGTTTTTGAATAGTAAGGAAAAATATGAATAAAACCATGCAATGAGCATAATAAGAGACTGAAAGAGATAATGAAAAACTTGAACTTGATTCCATAGAGCAGAAGGACAACAATAATTATGGAGGAAGTCATCTGCTGTCATGTTAAACTAGGCAGAGGTGGAGATTTTGATGTGATGTTGGTAATTCTAAATTCGATCCGCATACATAACTCTCATGAATTAGTAATATTACAATAGAAAGTCTATAGTCCCAGCTCTTCCCAGAGCTACCGCAAAACAAAGACACGCAAATCAATTACTGATGTGCGTTGCATAATCGCATTTGTGTACATGCATGAGTGACAGCGTAGTGGTGGCTCTAACATGTGTTAAGTCTCCTAAGTTCCTGTTACAGAGGTTTATGAGAAGATGACACGCTACCCTCTTGGTCTCTTGAGCTGGAGAGCTTTAGGAAGGAAACATCTATGTCATAAAACAAAGGAGTCTATAAATATTATTCTGGGATTTGGGGGACATGAAGCAAACTAAAAACTATTGCTGTAAAGAAATTATAAAGAGCTCCAATTTTAGGTAGTGCCCAGTAGTGATTCCAAATAGGCTTAGAGTGAAAATAACCGTAAAATGCTCGCCTGTTTGGAATTCAAACGTAGGTAAAATTTAACCTTAAATGCGAAGTAACATGTATGAGATTTGTTGAATTTGATCTATACCAACCACCTATTTTCATAGATTTTCGAAGTTCTGAAAATTCTTCTGTTTCTCTGTCTATGTACTGATTATTCAACTGCCAATATTTTTGTTGCTCTCCGTCGCTTTCTCCTTTTTTTCTGTCTCTCTATCTCGCACTCTCTCAATCAAGTATTCTTTTTTTTAATTATGTAAGTCGCGTAATATATTTTTTTCTTTCCCTGTTGCTCTCCATTTTTTTTTTTAATTTCTTCCAATCTTTCCCAATCTCTTTAACTTCTAAACTTGGTACAAGCTGATTTAACGAATGTGTAGGAAGTTTGCGAAGCATTCTAACCCTTGTTCAAAGTATTGGCTTACTAGAGTAGGTATGTTATAATGTTACGTTTATTTATACCGTCTTTAGTTTATTAACTCTAAGTATCTTACCCCATTCGATTTGAAGTGTTTAAAGTGTTGAAAGGAAGAGAAAGAATGTTTTAATGGGTTTTTTTTTCTCATCTTAATGGATTCGAATGCGCTCAAATACACATGTTCAACGGGTTTGCACATTTCTCATTTTCGAGATTACCATTTCGTTTAAAAAAAAAAAAAGATAAAAAAAACATCCATTTCTTTGCTTAATGGTTTCGGTTGGCATTATGGTCACACGAAAACTAATGTAGATGAGGGAAAATCAGTTGATCCTGTACTTTCCTAATCTATTTAAAGTTTCTTTTAAACGTTTATTAGCAGACTATAATATATATTCACGCCAAAAGTGCACTAACGTACTCTGCCTTGTGAAGATCACAGCTGCCCAAATGAATAACGTTAAGTATCTCTAAATAGAACTGAATTTTACAAAACTAGCAACCTATTCTTAGTCTGGTTCGAATGTATACGCATCGAAAACTAATGTTAAAAAAAACAGACTAGGTTGACTGAAAACAATTATTTAAAATGTCATTAAGTTAATGTATTTTAAATAAATCGACGTTCATGTATCACCGAAATTTTAAGATCCTTCTGTGCTAGGATTAAATTCGAAAGAAAAAAATTACAAAGCAGTTACAGTTAGATAGTTATGAATATATCAGTCACTGGTTTTTGAAGTTGGAAACCAACCAATGATAACTTAAGATAACATTTTTTCTTATAATTGTGATGAAAGCTGCATATATTACTTGTCTGCGTTCGGGATAAAGTGTGAATTCGAAGAAGATTGAAAGGCAGAGAGAGAGAGAGAGAGAGAGAGAGAGAGAGAGAGAGAGAGAGAGAGAGAGAGAGAGAGAGAGAGAGAGAGAGCGCGAGCGAGAAAGAGAGAGAGAGAGAGAGAGAGAGAGAGAGAGGCTAGAAATATAGATAGCGAAAAATACGGAAAGGGATACCCAGAAAGAAAGGGGGAAGAGAAAAGAGGAGAGGGAGAAACAGAGAGATAGAGTCACAGACGGACAGACAGAGAGTATATGAAGGGGGAGGTACGTGGCAATATCATGATAAAAGGCTCTGGCTTTAGATATTTTCAGATGTTTGTCATTGCTCACACCGCATGATAAATAACGCTAGGCTGGAGCCTGCCACATGCGGCGTTATGTCCCTCCCCAATGATTAAGCTTTCAGTAAACATCCACGGCCTGTCACGGCCTCGGTTAATCAATATAAAAATTCTGATGACATAAAAACCTCCTGCACTCTCCTTATTTCTTTCTTTTCTTTTTTTTTATTTTGTGTGTGTGTCTTTATATTTAATTGACACTGTTTCAAGTCGAGTTGATTTTTTTTAAAGCCTTATATTATGAGAGAGCATACTTTTTTTTTTGTCTGTTTTTATTGCAACCTCATTTAAGGGAATGCTGCCATGTGATGCAGCATAGAGTTAGAAGTAGTGTAATACATTGATTTAGTGTTATAGTGCGACCCCAGTGCTGTAACGCAGGTAGAACTGAATGCGATGACTCAAAGCAACGGTGGTACCAAGGAACACGTATACTGTGTAAAAATCAACCTTAAGTAGATTTTTCAAAGCAATGTAGAATCTAAAGAAAATTCCACTTTTCAAGTGGAGGAAAGGACAATTCGTTATTCCTGCCCACTTAGTTGTTACGACTTGATTATACATTGACCAGAAAAGACACAAAACATAGAGTTACATGAATGTGTAAAATATACGTGAATTTGTAAAATATGAAAACTTCTATCGAGTTCATATTATTGCAGCTTTAGGTAATGAGGAATAGAATGGAAGAGTTTGGCTCGTTAATTTTGTTTGAAAGAACAATGTTTAGCCCATGGCAAAAGCTCAAAGGCTCGATAAACGTAATTCTGGGTAGAGAAACTATCAAAATGTCTGAACCTACGCCAACATAAACAAACATCCTTCGGTTGAAATAATGCCCAGTTTGAAAGAAGCGCAATAGGATACTTACATTAATTTTGTTTCCTGTGTAAGTTCTTGTTCATAGAACTCCAGGATCAGTAATCCCCGAAATGTTCAATTTGATGAACACTGTTGTTTCTGTCTTAATGACGGCAAAAATAATCTTTGCACATTATAAAGTCAACTGCACATGTTACAATAACTAAGTACACGTTTGCAAGACTTCATTTCACCTTTAGTGTCGCCGAGGCTTTAATTCTTTTTTATTCCATTCAAGCAGAATTATTTATTTCCTTTTACCTGATATTTTTTTTTATTAAACTACACTGTAAATGTTTAAAGCGTACTAAAGTTGATGAAATATCAACCTCGAGCAATGTGAAGAATCAAAAATAACTTTTCCCTTGAACAACCCAAACAAGCTTCGCAAAGGATCATCCGACAGTTTACGGCTGTAATACACGGCACATCACAGGTTCAGCTGTGACACTGAGAGATATGGAACCATAAAGCGACAATGAGTACTTACTTCTAACTACTGCTCACCCCTGCGCCAAGCATCAAGACCTGGGTCCCAACAGTGCATGGGGGCTCTTGACGAGGTTCGAAAGGCATACACAGAAGGAGAGAGCTCCGCTGTGCCTCCTCTCTCCTGGTGCTCACTCTCACTTTCGCTCAGTTTGTTTACTGTTCATAACGTCTTTTGCCTCGTCTAATTTAGCCGTCTCGGGCTAGATTTAGGTCTCATCATCTTAGCGCCACATAGCATCTTATTTTTCACGCTGACCCCTGCCCCATAACATTCTCTCTCTCTCTCTCTCTCTCTCTCTCTCTCTCTCTCTCTCTCTCTCTCTCTCTCTCTCTCTCTCTCTCTCTCTCTCTCTCTCTCTCTCTCTCTCTCTCTCTCTCTCTCTCTCTCTCTCTCTCTCTCAATAGGGGAGCAAAAACACCACACTTGGAGGACAACTTGGTAATTATACAGGATCCAAAAACAGACGCGTGTGTCTGTAAATAGTATATTACAGGATCTAAAAAGAAACAGGCACACAACTTTATAACTACGGGACTAAATAAAGAAGCCAGGAGAAACGTTTACATATTAAATTCATAGTTGTGTTGCTTCTTTTTTTTAGCCCCGCAGTTATAAAGTTGTGTGTCTGTCTCTTTTTATACCCCCGCTTCTCCGCTTCTCTCTCTCTCTCTCTCTCTCTCTCTCTCTCTCTCTCTCTCTCTCTCTCTCTCTCTCTCTCTCTCTCTCTCTCTCTCTGTCTCTCTCTCTCTGTCTCTCTGTCTCTCTCTCTCTCTCTCTCTCTCTCTCTCTCTCTCTCTCTCTCTCTCTCTCTCTCTCTCTCTTTATGCTTTGGAATAATTCTTGTGATTTTCACCAAAAGATAGTATAGGTCCGAATGATTGCGACTTTATTGTTTTTCTGTTTGATAAACAGTACAGATTTCCAGTAGAAGACACATTTTGCGCAAAGGCAGTGAAGTTAGCAACAACTTCATAAACTGATTAAAATTCTTGTAAGTGGTTAGTATATCTCCTAGACGAAGGCAAAAAAAAAAAAAAACTGCCATTGACTTTGCTAAAAGGCCAGTAAAAACAGTAAATTTTATGTTTTATTAGTTAAAGGCTATAGGAATGTTTACCTTTATAATGTCTAGCGTTAAATACCTTATATAGTGACATCAGTGACTTGTCAATACAAGGCTCCATCGGCCTTTTTTCCCGTTCGGTAACTTAACGTTAACGTAATTAAAACATACTTCTTTCTGATAAAATGAAAGTCGCTACAAGCTTAATAACCCGTGTTCAATTTGAGATATAAGAATTTATAATATTTAAAATTACTCACCACGAACTTGCAAAGATTATCATAGCGTCAGAAACACCTCACAGGAGTCTTTGATTATGCTAAGAATATTAAGCTTTCCAACGATCCGCTGAACAAATGATTAACTTTTTTTTCTCTTCATTTATGTCAGCAACACCCTCCTTTTCCCCACCATGCCTGATACAATCACAGCCGACACTGTCAAGCAAACTATCAACATAACACAGTTTTGTTTAGTTAATTGTCGACAATCTCCTGCAGACATTACCTCTGGTTTTGGCACAGGTACTGAAGAGGTGAAGGATGTAATCCTTTTAACATCGTTGCTTTTAATTTTGTTTTAAGTGTCTTCGCCCCCCCACCCCCCCCCCTCGCGCCCTCTCTCCCTTCTTCTTCTTCTTCTTCTTCTTCTCTCTCTCTCTCTCTCTCTCTCTCTCTCTCTCTCTCTCTCTCTCTCTCTCTCTCTCCCTATTTTTCTATTTTTCTCTCTCATTCTCTTTCTCTCTATCTATCTCTTCATCTGCTTCTCGCTTTCTCTCTGACTCTATCACTCACTCTCTCTCTCTCTCTCTCTCTCTCTCTCTCTCTCTCTCTCTCTCTCTCTCTCGCTCTCACTATCTCTCTCTATCTGCCTCTCCCTTCCTCTATCTAACTCACTCTCTCTTTTTGTAATGCTATCTCTCTGACTGCCACTCACTCGCTAACTCTCTCTGCTCCTTTTTCTTTCTCCTTCCTCTTAAACTCTTTACCTGCTATCTGTTTCGCTCGCTTACTCTCTCTTCTTATTTCTCTAAAAACTCTTCATTTTCCCCATTCTGTTATCCATGTACTCTCCTGCCCTTGTCTCTCCATTACCTGCAACATGTCTCTCAAGGTAGATTTGATCCTCTCGATGCCATCGTCGTATATGAACAAACATTCATTATTTTAATCTCGATTAGATTCATCCAGATTTTGTTAATTCATCATACTTAATGTTAATTGTTTTTCTTCTAATGCCACCAATGTGTTTCCAATTAAACCATTCCGCTTTGTCAGACCCGGTAAGCACGCCAAAAACTGGTGCGTTTTTTACCTCCTGAAATATAATTTGTTGCCTCGAACTTGTCTGGCATTTGGACAGATATTCAGAAATCCATCTAAACCTTTCATTATGCTGAGCCTAAAAGTAAAAAAAAAGGTTTACAAAATCCTGACAAAGATGGGTAGAGACGCACGAAGTTATGATAAGTGTTGTTTTTAAGCCGTACAGACGTTATCTCTTTTATATTTTTATTTCTTTTTCAAGATCGGTTGCTCAGCCAAGATGAAATCCAGAACTTCTCTTAGTTTTTCCACAGGTAGATATTCAGAACGAAACGTGAAGAAAACGAGTGTGTGTGACTGTATAAAAAAATTAATTATAATTCAAAAGCTACTAAAGAAATTTCTCACACAATATGACAATAAATTTTCATTGCAGACTCTCGTTATATGGCCTTTAAAGTAAAGCTTTAGATTTCTTTTAAAGATCCGTAACTTCAGAAAGCCGAGATTAACAAGAATAAATAGCTATTTTGTAAAATACAAAACCTAATTATAGATCTTTTTAGCCGTTAATTTCAATGCATATAAAAAATGGACAGCTATGGATGGCGCCAGGTAGCGCACAACTAGGCACTTTTGGGGGGGAAACATACATGTAGACTTCTGTTTAGTATTTCAATAGATCTTCAATCAGGTTAGGAAAGAATAGAATTAGTTGATTTTCCTTATTGGCAAAGACTATCTCCTGAAAAATTAATGATAATTTACCCATGTGTGCTCTTACTAATTAATATCCTACAAAACTGAAACAAGAAGGTAGCGGTTTCGGTCATAAAATTAATGATTCATGGAGAAGGTGTGCAAACTATTAATAGTTATAATATAATAATAGAGACAGACTTGATTTTCGAACATCTTGCCTTTCGCAATTATGTTGCATTGTGTAACAGGAATCTTCACTCATCGTTCACGGCCATGTGCAAGCGATCTAGGGCGGTTTATAGCATCTGATGAGTGTTGTAATTGGCTTCTTTGTGCTTATGAAATACAAATCTATGGTTTGGTTGACAGCTATCTCTTCGTTTTTTTCAATGACTTTTTGTGATGTATGATAAGAACGATTTATCCTTGCCTTTCTTACAAAGGCAGCTTGTAGATGGATGAATGTATAAGATAGGTAGATAGATGAATAAATAGAAACGCAGACGTGGGGAAAATATCCTTTATTTCTCACAAGTTTCTTTCAATAAATAAATTGCTCGTCAATCATATTGCTTTCCATTAAAACATCGTATTTCTCTTTTCAACATTTCTATAACGCTACCGCTTGTTTTAAACTTTTGAATTAATAAGTTAATCCTCGAATAATAGCTTGAATAGCTCTTTTGTAAGTAGTAAAATCTTGTTTTTATCATACTGTTCACACTAAACAAATGCTCAACTAAAAAAACTAAGCCTAGAGAAAAGAAGCAATCCATCACATAGAACCATCACAATGGCTTCAGTGTTGACAACAGGGGAAGACAACCATGTAGAACTATTAGGAAAGGGACGACAACCTCTTGGCACAGATTTCGGCACATCATCGCTGTTGCCATCGGGAAAGATCACCACTTGACGAGGATTTTGTCCGTTTTCCAATTTGTTGCTGAGGATCAGACCAGATTGCTAGGACTTTTTGTCTCGTTCTATCTCATTCTTCGTTTTAGTTATTTGTTCTCTCTCTCTCTCTCTCTCTCTCTCTCTCTCTCTCTCTCTCTCTCTCTCTCTCTCTCTCTCTCTCTCTCTCTCTCTCTCTCTCTCTCTCTCTCTCTCTCTCTGTCTGTCTGTCTCTCTCTCTCTCTCTCTCTCTCTCTCTCTCTCTCTCTCTCTCACTTTCTCTCTCTCTCTCGCTCTCTCTTTCTCTCTCTCTCTCTTTACCTCCCCATCAACTGGAGAATCTTTTTTAAAACACATGCAGGTAGTAAAATTTGATAGAGCAGTTAAAGGAGAAAAGTGCTTAAATCTCCACATACAGTCATTTGGGCTAGTTAAAAATTTAAATCAACCTGGATCTGGCTTTACCACTTTTTTCGTATTTCTTGCTCCATCTCATTCAGTATTTCTATCCGATACATATTTCCGCAAATCTAGACTTTGATCACTTGCACACCTTTTGTTTTCTAAATGCTCATATTCAATTAGTAATTTTATTCGTGATGCTGCAACGCTTTAATTTAATATGAAAAATAATAATACAATTTTGAATAATTGTCTAAGAAATCAAATCTGAAATGACTTGTACATTTTCATTCCTTTCTGTCTTTATTTATATTAAAGCAATATAAATACTAGGCTACTATCCTAACTGACCTGACAAGACATTTTCGATGAAAGTTCCGGTTATCTAGTAGTATGGTCTCGCACTTCCGCTTTCACATTTCACAATAAATTTCAAAAAAAATATTTGAAAATCCGACTCTTTTTTAGTGGAAAATTAATATGTGAATAATTATTCTGGGCAATTTTAATAAGAATCAACTTTGCTGAGTTCATCTTTTTCAGGTTATTTTTGGTTTGCGACAAGAATCTAGATCTAGATCTAACTCTGAGTGCGGCCCTTCATCATCGTCATGGCGACGCGTCTAGGCACCAGAAGGTGTGTCATGAATAGAAAGAAAGAATCGCAGGCTGAAAACCACAAACAGACCTAACAAAAACTTCAAGGGGAAATTTTGACACAGATGATACTTACACGCACTAAAATTACTCTTCAAAAAAGAAAAGTTACCCAAAAACTTAAGAGAGATATAAAAAAAAAGCATAATTACCCTTGAACTATTCAATATACAATTTCAAAAAAGGCAGCTGCTAATACAAGCACTTGTACTACCAATACTACTACTACTACTACTACTACTACTACTACTACTACTACTACTACTACTACTACTACTACTACTACTACTACTACTACTACTACCAATTTTATCACCACCACCACTACTACTACTACTACTACTACTACTACTACTACTACTACTACTACTACTACTACTACTACTACTACTACTACTACTACTACTTCTACTACTACTATTACTACTACTACTGCTACTCTACTGCTACTGCTGCTGCTACTGCTGCTACCGGGGTACCGTTACTACTACTTCTAACACTGCTGTGCTTTCACCTTTTTTTTTAGTATCAATTGATTATTTTCTATTGCTGATTCTAATGCTCATTCTATAAATGACGTGAATACTGCTTGAGCAACACCATATTTGCAAATAGTCAAATTAAATATTCTTTATAAAACATACACATATATACAAATATTCACATACACACAAAAAGGCCTGTACGTCTTTCCTGATCTTATAGTTTTGTGTATTTGATGAGAGTAGCAATTCTCTCTTCAATTTTTTTTATAAATCATTCTTAAACAGCTGAGAAATAAAGATAGCAAAACAAAAGAAAGTTCAGATCTGGAAGGGTTTTCTTAAGGATCACTCCCTATAGTTTGTAATTTCCTCTCACTGTACGACTCTCATAGAAGCCAAGACAAGACATTTTCGATGAAAGTTCCGGTTATCTTGTAGTGTGCACTTGCACTTCCGCTTTCACATTTCACAATAAATTTCAACAATATAAAAAATCTGAAAATCTGACTCTTTTTTGGGGGGAAATTATGCGAATAATTACTCTGGGCAATTTTAGTAAGACTCAACTTTGCTGAGTTCATCTTTTTCAGGTTATTTTTGGTTTGCGACAAGATACAGAATCTAGATCTAGATCTAACTCTGATTGCGGCCCTTCACCGTCGTCATGGCAACGCGTCTAGGCACCAGAAGGTGTGTCATGAATAGAAAGAAAGAATCGCAGGCTGAAAACCACAAACAGAACTAACAAAAACTTCAAGGGAAATTTTTGACATAGATGATACTTACACGAACTAAAAGTACTCTTCAAAAAAGAAATATTACCCAAAAATTTAAGAGAGACATAAAAAAGTATATCCTTGAACTATTCAATATACAATTTCAAAAAAGGCCCTTGGTAATATAAGCACTACTACTACTACTACTACTACTACTACTACTACTACTACTACTACTACTACTACTACTACTACTACTACTACTACTACTACTACTACTACTACTTCTACTACTATTACTACTACTACTGCTGCTGCTACTGCTGCTGCTGCTGCTACTGCTGCTACCGGGGTACCGTTACTACTACTTCTAACACTGCTGTGCTTTCACCTTTATTTTAGTATCAATTGATTCTTTTCTATTGGTGATTCTGATGCTCATTCTATAAATGACGTGAATACTTCTTGAGCAACACCATATTTGCAAATAGTCGAATTAAATATTGTTTATAAAACATAAACACACACATAATTTTGTATATATATATATATATATATATATATATATATATATATATATATATATATATATATATATATACATATACCCATATGCACACAAAAAGGCCTGTACGTCTTTCCTGACCTTATAGTTTTGTGTACTTGATGAGAGTAGCAATTCTCTCCTCAATTTTTTTTTTTTTTAATTATAAATAATTTCTTAAACAGCAACACAAAAGATCTGGCAGGGTTTTCTTAAGGATCACTCTCTGTAGTTTGTATTTCCTGTCACTGTACGACTCTCATAGAAGCCCATTCTAGAGAGTCGCCACTTTTTCCTTGTTCTATCAGACCAGATTATTATCTCGTGGAGTTAACTTTCTCTCCACACATGTCATTGTGAACTATTTTAGATAACTTGCTAATGCATCAATCAACTCGCCTGTGGTTAAGGGAAAGAGTCAACGGAATTCATTTGATGAATTTGATTCGATAATTCCTCTAATCTTTCCCTGGTATCGTAATATGAATGATAATAAGAAAGACAAAAACGATGTATTTAAGTACCAAGGGGAAAAATGCGCGGTAGAAAGTAAAAACTGAATATATTTAAATATTTATTGAACTCTAAAAGTAAAAAAAAACGCTTAAAACATTTGATACAGATATGCAGAAAAAAAGTATAACAGTTTATTAAAATTTTAAGATAACTTTCAAAAAGTTTTACGAAACATTATCCATGAAAGTTAACTCCACAAATTGTGTTATTTTCTTAACCTACTTTCATTTAAACAATTCAATACTGTAACTTAATAGAAATACGTTCAAAGAAAGATAGATGTCTAACTCAACGCACTCAGATTTTTATAAACAAAACAAAAAAGTGGAGAGCAATTTTCGTAGACAGAAACTAAGATGTCCGGGATTGCTTCAATAACTCTAGTGGTCTTTCTTGAAGCTCTTATTTCAAGTGCTCTAAAGCTTCCAATAACAGAGGGGTGAGTCTTAAACCACTTATTGTCTCTGAAAATGCTGTGGGAAAGATACCTGGACGTCCAATACATCATATTTACGTGCTTTCATAACAATCTGGGGTCTTATCTAGAGATGGCTGTCCATCTTACAGTAAATTTTATTCAAATTGTTAAAAAAAGATTTGCGAGGACAATTTAAAAATCCGCAGCAACGATATAATGCGTAAGGTGTCTGCTGGTATAGCTTGATTTTTTTTTTATCTTTCCTTCCGATTTCGTTTCCCATAATAATAGTCTCTATCTTTGTCCATTAAATCCCATATCTCTCTCTGTCCCTCTTTCTCTCCCTATCTCTCTCTGTCTCTCTTTCTCTCCCTATCTCTCTCTGTCTAGATCTTTCTCTATATTTCACTCTCTCTCTCTCTCGCTCGCTCTCTCTCTCTCTCTCTCTCTCTCTCTCTCTCTCTCTCTCTCTCTCTCTCTGTATCTCTCTGATTCTATCTTTTTATTAATCTATCTATCTGTCCGTCTCTTTTTTTCGGTTTTCTGTATCTCTTTGTCTCTGAACCTCTCTTTTTATTTATTTACTTTTTAGGAATCTGTCACTCTGTCTTTTTTCTGTTTTTCTTTATCTCTGTCGCTTTCTCTCTTTCTCTCTCTCTCTCTCTATCTCTCTCCCTCTCTCTCTCTCTCTCTCTCTCTCTCTCTCTCTCTCTCTCTCTCTCTCTCTCTCTCTCTCTGCCTCTCTCTTTCTCTCGCTTCTTCCCATTGTCTTTTCACCCAAACTTAATCTGCCTCTTTTCAAACTTTTTTAAATCAATACAACATGGGTATTGAAAAGTTTCGTCATTACAAAACTATTTAATGGTAATTTTAGAAACTCAGCCTTTTATTCTTCTAGTTCGGTTTCAAAACACTCACCTGATATGGATCTTATACAAACAGTTTTTGTTTTTTGCTAGTTAATGTCATAAAGAATACGGAAGTTCCATAAATAATATATTAGGCTATACGGTTGTTGTTGTTGTTTTTTTTTTTCCTTTTTGATAAAGGTTTATTATTTAACAAGTGTAACCCAAGTTTTTTAGATATTTCTTAAGTTTCTAACAGATATTTTAAAGGAATTGTAAAGGCGTTTGTTCTTCCTATTTTTGTCGGTCTAAATAGAGGCGAAATTTCCAAAATGCAGGTCAGGTTTTTTCTTTCCTCCCCCTCTTTAAGTTTAAGTGTACGAGGAACGAAGAGATTAAATAGTTACTGTATAACCTTTTGCAGTTTTACAGCATCTTTTTCTTCACTCTGATTTCCCATTTAGAGCTGGGCCTGTTTTGTTAACTTGTGCTAAAGAATGTCCCCTCCAGGCTGCCGTCACACTGTCTGGAGCAGCAGGTCTCTTTTCTCTCACACACAGTGCGTGCTGTGAACACAAAATCATTTTAAAATGGCCAAGGTTTTTTACTTTGCGAAAAAGATTTTTCGGACATTTGTTCTTTGAATCTGTTCTTGAATCTCTTGATGTGGAAATGGAGTTAATCTTTCAAGATTCATTTCGCTATATTCAGTTTAACCCCTATCTCCATCGCCCCCCGCCTCTCTCTCTCTCTCTCTCTCTCTCTCTCTCTCTCTCTCTCTCTCTCTCTCTCTCTCTCTCTCTCTCTCTCTCTCTCTCTGTTTCACTGAATTCCTCTCTGTGTTTCTCTCTGTCCTCCTTTTCTCTGTCTCTCTGTCTCTTTCTCTGTCTCTGTCTGGCTGTCTCTGTCTCTCTCACTATCTTTCTCTCTCTCTCTCTCTCACTATCTTTCTCTCTCTCTCTCTCTCTCTCTCTCTCTCTCTCTCCCTCTCTCTCTCTTTCTCCTCTCGACCTTTTTCCCTTTAGAAACACGTGATTTATGTTTGTACCACTTGGCTAGACCTAACAAAGTTTATTGCACGTAGAGCCTATCTCTATTTAAAGACATAGAAAGCAGTTTTATTTACAATCTAACTCTAAATAGATATTTTTATCAAAATGTAGATCGATCGTTAGTGCAAGCAAAGAATAAGTTCACTTATAAACTTTCATCTTTAGAACACCGGTTCTTATTGCTAGTGGAACTCGGAGGATATTGGTGCTAGCTTGCAGTGTTATGGAGCAGATGGTTGAATCAGACCTCCTGGCGGTATGAAGATATTACTGATATCTTGCTATGTGAAAACAGTTGAATTAGCCCAGGTGGAGGGAAGTATTTTATATTACAGATATCTTACTATGCTGAAGATTGTTTGAAAAGACGATTTGGAGGAAGCATAATTATTATATTCATTATTAATTGTCAATATTATATATCTAACCCCATCTTGTTGAACTAAACACGAAAGTTGAATAATTATTTCAAAAATCTTCAAATACGAGTTTGACCTTGATTCGACCACAATTTTTATTCGATTAGAATTGAAAACCAAATCAAGCCTTCAAGGCTTCAGAGAGTTGGAATTCAAATTTTTTCAAACACACGTTTGAACTGTCTTTAACAACGAGCAGATTTTAAGGGGGCTATTCTACATCGGTATAACAATGTCGCAATAAAAAAAAAATCATTTCATTCTTAAAGAGAAATATCTGGCCGGTAGACATAACTATCGCAGAATCGATTGTCATAGCTAGATTTATTTCGTCTTTAAATCACACTTGAATTATATACTGAAACAGTTTTTTTTTTTTTTGTTTTTTTTTTGTTTTTTTTTGTTTTTTTTTGGGGGGGGGTGTTTTGTTTTGTTTTTTTTTTGCTCATGATCTTGAGGTCTTCAACCATTTTTGTTCTCCCTCTTGTGAGAAGGAAGGATTGAAAAGAACTATCATTGTATTCATTTAAACCTAAACCTCGAGGACCATATCCATCTAAGTTTAGGCGAATTATTCTTCCCCAACTTGGTTTCATGAAAGGTCAAAGTTAACACATTATTTTTGTTTGCTTTGATTGCTGAAAATGTGAGACTCCAAAGCGCTCAACTCACGTATCGGTATTTTGGGGATCGAACCCGTAATGAATGTCACTGCAGGTATCAAAGCGAATTTTCTCGCCTCACAGCCATGAGTGTAGTTGTTATGACTTAAGCCACGAATCGGATCTTCCCTAAAATAGTTTCTAAAATGTTCATTTTTAGCCGTCTATGTTTTCTAACGGTTTTATATCAAACGGAGAATGTTATCATAATTCGTTTATACAGAAAAAGAAGTATAAATTGCCTTGTAATAGTCGGTCTCTACCAAATAAGTTGATATTCAAACGTTGAAATCAATCATGAAGTATATAACTTTGAGGGACACTTTAGTGTCTGCAGTTTATATGACTGAGCAGACTATTTTTTTTTTAACTGTTAGATATGTGAACCACCAAAGGTAAGGTAAAAATAATGCTTCGATCCTTGGTCGATGAGAGCAACAGATAACAAATGAACAGAATTACCTTGATAAGGCCTCACACTTCTGGTATGAGGGCAAGGTCACGATGACATTGTCTCAAATTTCCTGGAGTTCTTCAGGGTGAAAAACATGAAAAGCATCTCTCTTTAAGGGAAACTTTGAAACTGACATGATTCATATCCGCCTACTCTTTTTTTTATTTATTTTTTTTTTTTCGGGCTACGGGTGGTGAGAGAGAGAGAGAGAGAGAGAGAGAGAGAGAGAGAGAGAGAGAGAGAGAGAAAAGGGGTGGGGGGGAGCTGGAAAGGCAAAAGTGCAGCAAAAGCAAAGGAAAAATATAGAGCACAATATACATATTAAACACAAATAGGACAAAATGGAAAGATTGAAAGGGAGAGAGAGAGAGAGAGAGAGAGAGAGAGAGAGAGAGAGAGAGAGAGAGAGAGAGAGAGAGAGAGAGAGAGAGGTGCACAGAAAGGAAGTTAAATGGTGGTTGGTTATTTTTTCGAATATTCCATACATCAATAGAAACATGCTATTCTCACGCAATATTTAGACACTCTACAATATGTTTTGCTACCAAGACTTTCTCCGATATGTCCAAGAAACAGTGCTCTTTGTAAGCAAATGTTTCAATATTTCGTGATTGCTTGTTTACTTGGCTGATGTTTGGTTTGTTTAAAAAATTTCAATAATATAAACATACGCAAATAAAAAACCGCTACTTCTATTGTCTTTTCGCTCTTAGTCCGTATCATTTACCAAATTTTTAAGCTTCCCACCCGTTTTAATATTAAGGCAAATATGCACGTCGAATGCAGAGTTTTAAGGGGCATTTAAAAAAATTGCTTGTAATTTTGAACGGAACTGCCAGCCATTACCGCGAAAAAAGATACGAAGCGCCATGTTATCTTTAATTTAGCTAAACACTGCTAGAAAAAGGTAGAGGGAGACCTTTGAAATGATATCAAATAAAAATCATGATCCTTCAAAAATTTTTATGGAACCGATTATGTTCAATATGATTATCTTTATTTAAAAATTTGCAGCTTAATAAAAAAAATCCTTCGCCAATTTCGGATTTTTTCAAAAATGTTTTGCA
>JAWDGP010001750.1:0-17500 GCA_033675545.1 Elysia crispata | reverse complement strand
AGTGTCAGTATGCCTCAGGACCTATAGATTTTTTTCTATATAAAAGCATGTCAAGCTCAATAAAACTGACATAATATTAACTATCTATCTCTCTATCTATCTAAAGAGAGACAGACAGACAGAGTCACAGAGAAAGAGAGAGAGAGAGAGAGAGAGAGAGAGAGAGAGAGAGAGAGAGAGAGAGAGAGAGAGAGAGAGAGTATAGAAAACTCAACCACAAACCTAGATCTAGCTCAAGACGAGTAAAATAATAAGACGAGAGAGAAATAGTAAAGAAAAATTAACCACAAACCTAGATTTAGCTCAAGACCGATAAGACAAGAGAGATTTTAAATGATTTTATAATTTATCTTTTAAACTGGTAAAATTATTCATCAAACATTCTCTGTTTTTGCAGTAGAATTTAATTTTTTTTTAAATCAAGAACCCTCTACAACAACATTACATACAATGCATTGAGAGGTATTTATAAACATAAAGAAAAAAGAAGAGAGAGAAATAGAGAGGGAGGGAGATAGAGAAAGAGAGACTTAGATTAGTCTATTCACTATTTACCCATTTAACATACAATTTTTTTTTTAATTCATCCAAGCAATCAAATGTATAGATCTAGATCTAGATTTAAATTTTCATTTTAATCTAAATGTAGATCTTGGTCATGTAAAGTAAATTATAGGTACACTTCTGTAGACGGTATTGTTAGTATTGCAGTTATTGGCCCAACTCACCCTAAGCTTTAAAATTGTAATTTCGTTATTGAATTTGATATGCTGAACACGAATATGAAGGTTTTATTCGTCGCAAATAAATACTTTTCAAGATTGTAGCATTTTAGTGTTGCTCTAAAATCTCATTAAAGTGCAAGTTTCGATTTCGTCGGGACACATTCAATTGTGAAGCCTAACGTGAGTTGGGCCGATATCAGAGGCACAAACCACAAGACAATTAATCACCAGTATACGAAAAAGACAAGCAAAATTTGTTGGTCATGTCATAAGAAGAAACCAACTAGAACATTTGGTAACAACAGGAAAATTTGATGGAAAGAGAGGCAGAGGAAGACCAAGAGAAAAGATGTTGGACAGCCTGGCGGACTGGATGAACATTGGAAAACCATCCGAGATGATCAGAGAGATGAGCTGTAGAGTTGGTTGGAGGTCCTTGATCGCCCACGCCAGCCGGCATGCCACCTGAAGAAGAAGAAGAACGTGAGTTGGGCCGATATCTGCAGTTTTACGCTGGAGATTTTGTCTAAAATTTAGATCTATATCACCATACTGTAAGCAATATACGCGTATATAGATCTCGTTTTACTTCTTTCACTAATTGAAAAAATTCTCCTGGACCTACATTGAAACGATAAAGGTTTATTATCTAGACCTTGATTTAGATACTAGATCAGGATAGCCAAGAGATGAAAAATAAACTTAAAATGCTTCTCTGAAATCGAATCAAAGAAGGTTGCGATACAATCAAGACAGGAAACATTTTCTAAGTTTCTGAGGCAAGTTTTACAGCCTGGAAAGTCTTAATCGACGAAAATACAAAAACAATTTCAATAAAGTTTTAGTATTATTATGTGCAAGTACCTACCTCGACTTAAGGCGTGTATGTTGTTGATTTAGAACGTTTGGTTTCATATGTGAGAGCATATTTCTTATGGGCAGTGTCTGATGTTGGTAAGTCAATATCTTGTTTATTATTATGGTTTCTTGAAAATTTCATAACATCAAAACACGAAGAGACAGTGTGGCGTCATTTCTCTGTAACATCGTAGTTGCTGGTTCTAAACAAATCACAATTTATCTCTGCCCCAAGGCATAGTCATGAGGCACTCTCCTAAGAGATGCATCAAGCTTTGATTTTCTCTTTTAACTTTTTAATCTGAGACGTCGTCACAGCTGACCTAACGTGTAATATATGATTATCATTCTGTGATTCCCAAATGTGTAAAATTTTCGTTACGGATAGGCAAAATTTTCCAAAGTACCCATCGGGCATTCTGATCCTATAAGTAGGTAGTTCAGTTGGCAGAGCTCCTCACACGCACTTTGGAGTATCAGGGTTTTAAATTCCATGTGGTGATGGTGTCGAAAACCGTAATTATGCCCTACACTTTACTTGATTGGGGCGAAAAAAGAAAAGCATGTTGCACAAATATTATTTTTCGTCGGTTTTAGGATAGTTTATTGTCTTTCATTCTACCGCTGCTAAGCTGGTGATTTGCAGTTAGCTGGAATTAAAAGAAGCACTGTGCTGTGCTAACAGAAGCAGTGCATATGGCAGAGTAGAATGGTTGTGCTTGTACTGTGCAATTTTTAGTTTACAGCAAAGCCTCCATAAAGGCCTTTATCTTTTAAATACACAATAGTCATATATTTCATCTTGCAACCTGTATATCGGTTCTAACCTAAAATATATATTAATTATTTCTCCCGTAAGTTTTAAGATGTGCAGGCTTTAAATTTAGAAGCTTTGCGATACCCGAGTCTGGTGTAGTCATGGAGGATTACTTATTGCTCTCATTCATGTTAACTGGAATGAAGTAATGGTGACGATCGACGTAGAAACTCCCCTTTTTAATGATACTTCGAAGAATGATTTCCGATTTCTGATATAAGTTGTTTTTTTTTATTTCACACCCAATAGTGTTTCAATTTGGTGAAATAATAGCATAACTACATCGACTGATAAGCTTTTAGAATAATATAGGTGTTTGGTTAGCGCTCGTATTTCTCTGCTATACACAATATCTGGTGCAATGTCAGGGTGGATGCTCGATAACGCCAAGCCTTTGTATTTTTATTCATTCATTTTTCAAGCATTATTTCAAATCAATGAAATATCTTCAAAGGAGAACATTAGCATTGTCAGCAATTGAAAGAAGTCATCACAAATTTTTTTTTGCACTTCATGAAAAAGCGAAATTATTTTGACATCTGATTTTTTGTTTCCTTTACTCGCATAATTATAAATAGCCACAAAACGGCAAATAATGAAACAAATATCTAATAATTCATCAATTTAAGATTATTTGAGGCTTAGATTAATAAAGTATAACTTGTGATCTAGATTCTCTTAATTAAAGACTTTATTTAATGACACAGGAAGTTATCAATCTGTGAAGATGAGATCTAACGTTATAATGTTATCTGCAACAGTTTACATTTCGAGACCGGAAGGAAGTTCTTACCTAAGGGTCAAAGATGGCCGCGACAGCTTCTGCCCAAGGTCGAATAGATTTTTGTAAAGCTTGATCCAATATGGGAATTCTGCGAGCTCTGCAGGCCAATTTGTAGAGATAGCCTTGTTTAGGATTTTATCTATGGTAAAGATACGAAAAGGCAAGATTCATCCAACTACAGATTGAATACATTGCATTCTTTTCTTTTTAATTGCCTCTCAAAATTTAGATTTGGAAGATTAGTCAGATCGAGGCAAAAATTATTTTTCGACGGCATGCATTCTGTGCTTGGATCTTTTTTTTTTTTCTCCAGAGAAAACCATTTCAAAAGTTCGGCTATATGTGTTTGATTGTACACGAAAATCGAATCATCAAGTTCACGTAAAAGTGTAAGATTTATTAAAGAACCCGAGATCCAACACAAGCACTACATAACTGGGGCACACTTGTTCCTTGTGCCTTTAAGCGACTAAGATAAATACTGTATAGACTAAATTAAATTGAAGAAAAAAAAAAGCATTTTAATATTGAAAGGAATGTCGAGGGATGTATTACGGTCTTGTGAACCCACAGAGAGAGAGAGAGAGAGAGAGAGAGAGAGAGAGAGAGAGAGAGAGAGAGAGAGAGAGAGAGAGACAGAGAGAGAGACAGAGAGACAGACAGACAGAGACAGAGAGAGAGAGAGAGAGAGAGAGAGAGAGAGAGAGAGAGAGAGAGAGAGAGAGAGAGAGAGAGAGAGAGAGAGAGAGAGAGAGAGAGAGAGAGAGAGAGAGAGAGAGAGTCACCACAAACTTCTTCAGCCAGAGGGACAAAGAGTTCGGTCATAATGTACGAATAAATCAGTTACTGGTTCAGTTTCTCTATGCTGGAAAACATTGATCTCGAAGATAAACTCACAGCTAAAACATAAAATGAAAATAAAAAAACCACCGCGGAAAGTGCAGTAACAAGTGAAGACAAAACAAAAGAGAAACTCCAAGCCAGCAATGAACAAACAATCTATATCACCATGCTTTGTAAATCCCATAGTTTAGTACGGAGAGCAAAAGAAGAAAAAAGGAATATTATGCCTATCACGAAACAGTAGCGCACGCATGTTTGCTCGAGACTAATATATTTCTTTACCACATGATTGTCTCTTCGCTTGATTTGATGTCTTATATGAGGCGGCCTCTTTGAAAAGATGCACAATTTTTTTCATAGAGTTATGTGTTTTTTCCTGTTCTCTCTCTATGTTCATCCTCTCTGATTATCTGTCTCTTTCTTTGTCCCTCGTCCTACCTTTCTACCTATCTATCTTTTTATCTAGATTTATATAAATATAAATATGAGAATTTAAATATATATAAATTATGTGGATCTTCATTCTCACCCACACTACACATCTGTTTCTATATCTTTGCTGCCTGCTTCTCTTTCTCTACCTCTTACCATCTATCTATCCCGATTCTCTCTCAGACCCTGACTTCTATCGAGGATATGGCCCTGCCTTACTCCCCTCTTCTCTTTCTCTACCTCTTACCATCTATCTATCCCGATTCTCTCTCAGACCCTGACTTCTATCGAGGATATGGCCCTGCCTTACTCCCCTCTTCTCTTTCTCTACCTCTTACCATCTATCTACCCCGATTCTCTCTCCGACCCTGACTTCTATCGAGGATATGGCCCTACCTTACTGATTATGAGAACAGAATAGTTATAACTTTAATGCTTGATATCAGAACAAAATCGCTATTTCCGCGATTCTATGAGCCCTAGTTCTTGAAATCATTTTACGTGTGCTCCGCAGGGTAATTGTCTCGAGCACGCATCCACAAATAAAGATACTGAACCTTGTTTTTTTTTTCATTGAAAATCCTCTATGTATCTGGTAGCCAATGGTTTAGTGGGAAAAGTTCAGAACGGGTGGAGAAAGAGACGGTCAAGACAGGAGAATCTCTTTGAGGCTCACATTTGTCCCAAGTTTCATGTTTCTCCGACCACAACCAATCTCCATTTAATGGCTGGTGTGGACTAAAACACTGCATACAGGCCTCCTGTTTTATGTAAGTAATTATATTTTGTGGCACCGTGAGCTCTTCACTGTTACCAAAGAAAGAAAAATGGAAATGTCGGTCAGCATTAATTCCGAACTAGGGTAAAAATAGATTCCGTGGCTGTGGAACGGTTGCGAATTACAGGTTACATCTGATAGGATTACAGTGAATTGTCAATATTTATTGCTTATAGAAATTGCTTTATTAGTTAAAATTGATGTTATGTTAAAAGTCATTGTGTCAATTGTCAAAATTGCATCATCAGAAGCTAAAAAGGTTTCTTTTTCTTTTTTATTATTCTTTTTATTTGGTACAGTAGCTAGGTACATGTGCTTTTTGAATATTGATGTAAGGTTTTTCCACACAAATAAAAAAAAAAAAACGAAGAGAAAAAAAAAACAACCTATAGTAGACTTAAGCCTACTAGTCTTAGGCAGAGTTGGTCCTTATCTTTTTACTAACTGAGATAAATGAATAAAAACTCACACATATATAGACTTGCAAGTGTTTCGAGCTTCGGTTGGGAAACGGAAGTCTGGACTGATTGGTCTGATTGAAGGTGATCCGGGTCACTCTGCAATTAACTATCTCGTTAGCTTTCGTTCTCTCTCTCTCTCTCTCTCTCTCTCTCTCTCTCTCTCTCTCTCTCTCTCTCTCTCTCTCTCTCTCTCTCTCTCTTTCTCTCGTTAGCTTTCGTTTGATTGCCTCGTTTGGATTGGTCGGAAGTGGTCACTGGATCGAGGCCCTTGTTTTTTTTTATTTTTTAGTGTTTTTCTCTCTCTCTCTCTCTCTCTCTCTCTCTCTCTCTCTCTCTCTCTCTCTCTCTCTCTCTCTCTCTGTCTGTCTGTCTGTCTGTCTGTCTGTCTGTCTGTCTGTCTGTCTCTCTCTCTCTCTCTCTCTCTCTCTCTCTCTCTCTCTCTCTCTCTCTCTCTCTCTCTCTCCTTACCTTTCTCTATCTCTCTATCTAGCCATCTATCTATCTCTCTTCCTTCGTCTTGATATAAATACAAATATATACATAATTATATTACATATATATATGTACATATATATATATATATATATATATATATATATATATATATAGTTTGAAAATGAGTTGGAGCAATTGATAAGAATGCTCAACTGTAGGAGCTTTTCATTGTTAAAGAAGATCTTCCCTTAAATTCTCTTCATACGGCATTGGTGTTTCAAGCACCTTGTCCTCCTCTTGAAACACCAGTGTCTTATGAAGAGAATTTAAGATAAGATGTTCTATAACTATATGCGTGTATATAAAGAGAATATAAATATATATATATATATATATATATATATATATATTTATATTCTCTCTCTCTCTCTCTCTCTCTCTCTCTCTCTCTCTCTCTCTCTCTCTCTCTTATGACCTCTCTTGTTTTCTCTTTTTTTATTTTCAGTCCAAATCACTTTCAATTTCTGTGGACCTCTCATTAGGATAATGCCGTGGTAAAGTGCTATCTGGCTCTGACCTGCATTTGCGGTTAAGGGTTTTTATTTTGGGTTTCTCTCGTGCTGCTTTCTTCTGCTATGGTTCTGTCTTTTATGCTCTTCTCTTATTTTCCTCTTTAGTTCTCGACTCTTTGATGATTGCACAATCCAAAAGCCTTGGCGCAATTGTTTCTGCTTCTTTCTACGTGTACAGACGTTCAAATGATGTACTTTAGTTTTGCAGACATTTCCCATAAATTACTTAATCGAGTTTGTCGACATGATTTCAGTGGAACACAGGTTGATTTTTCTCAACAGTTTTCCTCCAATAAAATCCTTCAGCTTAAGTCTCTCTCTCTGTGCTTGTAAAACAACAATAAAAAGTGTTTGTGGAGCGTTAGCATTGTCTACGGAGTTCATGATAAATCACAGTCGTGCTGTCCTTCCCACGAGTCAGACTAATATCCTTGACTATGACTTCGTGCATTTAAAAATAGGGTTCTTAATGGAATCTTCTAGCACCTCGGTAGGAAATTATACTATATTTCAATCATACCCTTTCTCAGAAGAGATCGCGCTTTAAAAGCCATAGAGAAATCAAGTTAAAGGAGATAAGCCCGCTCGGCTTATATTTCTTATTGCAGAACGCTTGGAATGCCTCATTAGGAAAAGGGAGTTTATGGTTGGGTTTCTCCTTGCTGACCGCACATCCTTCTGTATGTAAATTTATCAAGTTGCAAGAAAGTCTCTGTGGATTTTTTGTGTTCCTGCTGTGGTTGTAGTTGTTTTTTCTTCTCTATTTTGTCATCTTATTTTGTGATATGCTATGGCGACGTTTTCAACTTGAGTTTAGTTTGCTTTTCTTCAAAGCAATAAATATGCCTTCTTTTTCAATTTCTTTTATTGTTATTGTGGTTGTTGTTGTTGTTGTTGTTTTGTTTTTGTTTTTGTTGTTTTTTTTACATAGATACTGATATCATGGAAGACTCCCCAATTTCTATTATTATCTGTAAAGTTTAGGCCCTCAAAAAAAGATGCCAGTAACCTGGAGTTTGAGAATGCACTGAATCAAAAAAAAAATCGATCCTTGATCGACTTGAGATTATCTCAATGCAATTTGCACTAAGCACTTCATGTTTTCCGGCTTACTCATGAATCCATAGTTTGCGTGGATCTATTGTGGAGAGTTAGCGACGGACAATGGAAATGAAAAGGAAAAACGAAAGAGACAAGAAAGAATGGGCCCTCAGGGGTACAATTTAAGACCTATTCCGTCAAGGGGCTCCCTGGTCTTTTCATTGACCCGTTCTAACTCGGCATCTGCGGCAAGGCCTGGGACACTCAAACCAGTCTATTCAATACCGAGAAAATTGATTTGAGTGACTTAGAAAAATTACTTGTATTTCGGTCTTCGGCCTCTCGTGAGATGCTGTTTCACAAAATCAAGGTCAGTGAAATGAAAAAAAAAAAATAGTCTTTGAAGGTTAAAGATGTAAAGGAAGTTTTTTTTTGTTTTGTTTTTGTTTTGTTTTTTGTTTTTTTGTTTTTTGTAGAGTAGCTGGGTAGATCCGGAAGAAATTAAAATACATCTGCCTTTATTGCTAAACTTATCTTCGTGCGATCAATAAATAATTGTACTGAGCCTTCTTACTTTCTGTTCTAAAGCCGAAGGAAGCTCGCGGAATGAAGAATGAAATTAGTAATCAATTAAAAAAAAAAAGGTTTGGAAGCATATTAAAAAAAATATTGGAGTGGTGATAACAAAGGATATAATGAGACTCTTCAAATTTTTACCAAGCGTGTGCCGAGTTGCTATATTCTTTTTTAATATCACATGGGCCTAAATTGAGAAGTGGGGGTGGAGGGTTGTCGATGGAGGTTGAATGCACATTTCTTTCCTCAAACTTTAAGACGGTACGTTACGTGTGCTACTGCTTTATCTGAATGCAAACTGTAGATCTCCAAAATGAGTTAAGAAAGCACCGGTACTCTGCTTGTAGAGGTTACGCTAGGTGAGAGTATCGTTAATTTGTAATAAAATACTAGTTTTTTATGGACTAGCGTGGTCATATATTTTTATAATGCGTTAAATCTAAACTTTCTAGGATAGACATTTTTAATAACTATTTACTCTTGACTTTCTTCATAACTTGCCATAAATCTAAATAGCATTGTAAAAAAAATAATACAATTTCCAGTGATCGGAAATATCGATTTTTTTTTAAATTCCTATTGCTGTTTAAAAAAAAATACGTCTCAGTCTTAAAAGATTAACTCAAATAAATTGAGATTACCATGGATCTTGGATGCTTATGCTTCTGAAACTGATCAAATTATTCAACCGTTTTCAACATGACTGAATCTACAAAAATGTTTATACACGTTTGAAATTCCCGTTCTAGTAATTAAAAGGTACAGAGATGAACCAAAAACGTCAGCGCAGTAATTTCTTTAAAGGTAAGCCTTGAAGTGTTTTTGTGTTGTTGTCATGTGATTTTGCTAGCCTACATCTCTCTCTCTCTCTCTCTCTCTCTCTCTCTCTCTCTCTCTCTCTCTCTCTCTCTCTCTCTCTCTCTCTCTCTCTCTCTCTCTCTCTCTCGTGTGTTTACATTGTCTCTAGATTGCCCAGCCTGGCAATTTTTGCACTTATAGTTTGATGAGAACATTCAAAATTGCAAAAACTTGCTAATGAAAAGGACCAAATTTGCTGCAAAAATTGTCCAAAATTAAAAAAAAAAAAATAAATAAATAAAAAACAACGCGCAGTGAATTTTTCTTTAATAGGAAAGGTCTATCTACACATATTTTGTAATGAACATGTTTTTGTGTTATCATTTTTTTTCTTTAAAATTTTAAAATTTGAACATCTCTACTTATATATAAAAAAAAGCCTTTTGCTCTTTTACTGGCCTGTCTCCATCCTCCAGTTTATTTACAATTTTTTTTTTTTTTGCTTTCTAGCATCATCTTAAACAATATTGCAAAAGACGTAGGAAAGTTTGCGCCCATTCATGAGTTCCGTTGGAGAACTCAGAATGTCTCGATTTAGCTGTGAAGCGTCGTGTTGAGTTTAGGAGAATGAGACCATAACCAAACCAAACTTGTATTTCAATTATAATGTTGTCGCTGAAATCATTGTATATCAACTTGAAAAGGAATACCAATTCTTCAGGTCACATGAGATAAAAAGGCAAACATGCCCTATGTCTTATCATTCGGGTTGATCGAATGGGCCAGCGTATGCTTGAAGAAGAAAATTTTACGGCTGAATATCTAACAACAGAAGATGTATACTGCATACATATCTTATAATTCCCTTATATATATCCCTTTGGAAAAAAAAAAAACAAACAAAAAAAAACAACAGAACATTTTCCCACTCGTCAATGAAAATGATGAGAATTTAGAAACTCCGTGTTGTGTGCTGCACTAGAATCTCTCTGGTCCTGGTGGTGCCGAAGAATCAATCGACATGAGTTCTTTGTCAGTATGAGTAGGACTTACTGATTTATCGTAAGAAAATGAATCAGGATCGTCCGCAAAGCTTTCATAGTACATACTTTATCTGCTTCGGCAAAACTGCGACGGCATGCGGCAATGAGACTAATAGGCTTAGGCTATCCGCTTCCAATACTGGTGTCTTTACTGAGAAACTACAATATCAACAGCACCACTAATGAAAATAAATGAGCCTACGAAGAGATTTGCTATGTTTCCTGTCCACTTAAGACTTTTCTATGGTTATTATGTGGATGCTTTAGAATTAGTATCTCAATGTATTGCTAACACAAAACGTATAGCTTTCACAGCAATATTTTGATAGCAGTCTTTCTAAATTGCCTCTTCTGTTATTTCATGGGGATTTGCACAGCTTTATTTTCGGATAAAGCCCTTTTACAACAAGATTATCTAAGGCAATATATATTTAACAAACAAGCCTGAGTGCCAGACAATGCAGGGCTCCTATGAGGAGGCCTCAAACTCATCTGCTGGCAGCGCTGGATTTAAACTCGCAAAAGAAATTGTCCATATCATTCTGTTTCTTGTAGGATGTTCCTAGCTAGGCACTTTAGAGAAACGTGAATTTCACCTAAGATGCAAAATTGATTATATTTATACCAGTAACCTTTATAAATGATGCCTTTTTAGCGGTTTTATTTTTTTTTTCAACAGAATGATGATTTTTGGGCTCGTAGAAAGAAGATTAACTATTTTTTTTTAATAATTTTTACTTATTCTATTGAAAAAAGTGTAGAGATAACTTAAATACCATGATAATCGGATAATCATCTAGAAGGCACCTGGCATATCATTCATCAGGTGTATTTTCCAAAGTCTAAATCATTCTTTAATCTTCCCTGTGTATAGAGTCTCTTTAGTACTCAGCGGCTCTTGCCTGTAGTCTCTGTGACGCTGAGTGTATTCATATACTTTAATTTTCGCCATCTTGTTTTCTTCCCTTTCCAAAAACTAACAATCAATTTTGCCTAGATATATTTTCTTTTGAAAGTGAATTTCAAAGCGATTCAAGTTGCTACAAACCAGTTATTCTAATCAGGAAGTCAGCTTTTTACACACGACGATTTTTTGGGATATGAATGTTCATCAGAGTTATCATAAATGCCCAAACATATAAACAACGCCTGTTTTTTTCCAACACGCCAGTGTTGGTAACTGCATTTTGGAGTATTCGGTGTCTGTTTAGAATGTACACAATAGAGACTGAATGCTGTTTCCAGAACTAACAGGTTCCTTCTTTTTTATATGGCACAGCAGCAGTGTATTTGCGCGTCTGAAGTGAAAGATGATCAAGCGATCGAGTTTGAATCCAAACTGAATTCACGTTACAGTTGGCTTGGAAATGCATTATTAAATAATAAATATTATTAACCAACCAGTCTTTTAGAACGGATAGAGTGCATAATTTTCTGAAGAGTCTAGAAGACAACCTTACTGCATTTCAATGAGTTCATTTTGATTTGGTCTAGATAAGGTATTCCAGAAAAGGATGTAATGACTATGACGATCTATTTTATTTTATTTCACTACCGGAGTAACGTTACTCTCTTTGATCTAATCGCCGAAAAATTTCTCCTTCTTCTTTGTTTGTATGTCTCTGTTTGTCTGTCTCTTTTTCTCTCGCTCACTTTCATAATATCTCTCTCTCTCTTTCCCATTTTTTTTCCCCTCTTCCACCTCACTTAAAATCTTTCCCTAATATTTTCTGCTTTCAGTTTGGTTTCGCCAACTCCTGCTTTATGTTTTAAAATGTTTAACATCACATGTATTGTACCTTGAATTTCATATATATATATGATCAAAATTATTGCAGAGATCAACTTCATTTGTCTCTACGTTTGCAAGTAAGCCTATCAATTTTGCTTTTGAAGGTTTGTGTATAATAATTAATTCAGTAATTATTTTATCTCGCTTGAATTATTTTTTCCAAACATAATATTCAATGAAGAAAAGAAAAAAGAAGTAAACAAATCATCATGATCAGGTTTTATCAAAATTCAAACTGTCACATGTCAATCTCGTTCCAGTTTTCCCAACGGTCCTTCCGTTCACGTGACCCATAATCAAATTTCCGGTAATTGGGGAGGAACTATGGGAAAAGCGGTGCCTTTGTATTGAAGACACGGACGGTCCCTAACCGCTCTGTAGAGACTAATGGGTGTTTTTGGAAGGTTCAGGCAGCGCGAACGGGACTGAAGTCGGCTGCAAGGAGTCCATGATTTGGTTTCTGCCTGCCGAATGTATGCGTCCTGTGAGTGATGATTGGGTGAGGTATACCTAAGAGTCGAGAGGGAAATTCCGATTAGAGTGTCGCTTTTCTGTCAGAATGGTTAAGTTATAGTACAATCCCATGACGGCTGTGGCTTCATCAGATGGTTTTTTAAACAATATAAAACATGTCTGGTGTCTGACTTGGTAAAAAAAAAACAAAAAAACAAAAACAAAAACAGCAGAGGTAACATGAGCAAGATAATAGCATTAACGTGTTCCTTCATCTGAAAAACCGCTGAACGCCACAAAACTAAAGGTTATCAGTCGAGCCAATTATCGCGGCATTGTATCAGCATTAGGCCTTTTGTTTTCCGAGATTAACTAACAGAGGGGAAGTTAAAATCCGTAAACAAATCATTTAAAAATAAATCATGCTTGATTGAGCTCTTTATTAATCTCCATGGTACAAAATAGTTCAGGTCTAGATTGGACAGCCCCTGGTACTGAATGGTTATATGTTTTAATAATAATAATTATTTACACTATATGTATATAGTTCTTTACAAAAAGGACGCTAGCTTTGTACTTTCCTAATTAATATGAAGCTCTTTCAAAGCGTCCATTATAACACTATATAGGAACTACTCAGATTGCCTAGCGTATATTCATAGCTGCCTATGAATTGAACATTTGCTGCAGGGACTGTTCATCGGTTGCCAAACATTCAAATTTATTGGACATGAGATCAGCTGAAACATTCACGGTATTAGGGGAGTTTTTTTTTTGTTTTTTTTTAATATTATGCTCTAACAAAGTTTCCGATCTCTTTGCAATAGCAGAAATTCCCTAGCCAAAGGCTTTAACGGATATAACTATAATTTAAAATTAAAACAGTACAGCATGCTTCAGAGAACATGAGAACTAAGAGATTCAAGAAGAATATTGCTCTTTGGAGGGAAAAGAAGTCAGGTATTAAAAATTGTATTGCTACACTGCGATTCCTCAGAACAGTTTGAAAGATTATTTGAATTTTTCTTTTTCTGTTCCTTTTCAATGTCGCATAACTATTTTGGGATCTTCTAAGAAGAATTTGGTAAGAAGGAAGCTCGAACAATTAACGCAATGCCATCCAGTTCAGAAATGTCCAAAAGAATGTTTGAATTTCTTCCTTCAAATGAGGGACTCGACTGTACTCTTTTCCTTATCGTTGCGAAAAATCTATGTAAAACTGCGGATCTTGAAAGAATCCAGGATATGGTGAAAGTGTTTTCAAACAGGAACGTGCACCACGAACATACCTTATATTGCATAACTGGCTAATTCAGTGTGAAGAAACTAAAAGGCAAGGTCCAATGCATTGAATGGTTTCGATGCTTCTCGCTATTTTTTGACAAACAGAGAAGATTAAGACTCTTTCTCTCTGCATCTACTGAGAGGTGCAACAATTGTGACCTTTTTAATGGAAGATCCGGGTATCTTACGAGTCGTGCTAAATGCTATCGACTAACTTCGTCGAGTTCATAACTTTGACCGTTCTTTGACATCAGAGTCCTCGAAATGTATTGCAACGGTTCGCATTGAAATCATAGAGGTCAGTGATGGATTGATTGACTGAACAGAGATAAATGTTTGAATTCTAACTTCATTTATTTCTCTCTTGTTCTGCTTATCTGTAGGATTAAAAAAAAAAAACAAACAACAAAACAATTCTCCAAATGGAGACATGTAGAATGTAGATTGATAAGCTCCACCCCAACTACATTCTGAAAAGTAAGTAGCTAACTTATTAAATATGTATGTATTCTTGTTTTCTTTTGGAGTTATTTTCTCCATATCTCTTTTATCGTTAATTTTTCTTTATCAAGGCTGAAAGAATTAACTTCACGGGACTTTATTTCAAAACGAGCAAAAAGAATTTGAACAAGTTCTTGTGGCGAGATAGGCACCAAACCAGATTGATTCTTATCTCATCTTTATATTTCAAATATATATATATATATATATATATATATATATATATATATATATATATAAAGTTTGAAGATAAGGTGGAATAATTGATGAGAGTGCTCAACTGTGGGAGCAATACATAAATATAGAAGATCTTACCTTAAATTTCCATGTATTATTAAATAATACATTAAATAAGACCGGCGACAGCTTTGTCCTCCGCTTGAAACACAAGTGTAGTATGCATGGAAATTTAAGGTAAGATCTTCTATATTTATATATATATATATATATATATATATATATATATATATATATAGATATAGATATAGATATAATATATATAATATATTTATTCACACTCAAAAAAAATTGTTATAGGGAATTTTGTCACAATCCAGTTGTCTGGGAGCACATATTTCTAGTGATTGTACGTGGGTTTATATTTAGAAAGTAGGGGGTGTTGCAGATAGACCTACATAAAAATTTGGAAGATTGTATCAACTTGGAACTCATCTAATATCTTTTCAATCAAAAATGTTCTCGTATCAACGCGACGAAAAACGTCTTCAACCACGATTTGCTTTCACGTTATTAAGCAATCCAAGGGAAGTAAACATTACAAGCCGATGCTTTGGTTATGGCTTTTATATAAGTGACGTCCCTTTCAAATTTGGGGGAGTCATTTTTTTTTTTTTTTTTTTTTTTTTTTTAGTAAAATAATAACATAAATTTACAAATTCATTATTAATCAATATAATTATTGTGTCTAATTGTTGATAAACTATTTAGGTCTTTCAATTGTTTTTTTTTTCTTTTACAAAACTATTAGTACTGTTTCGAACTCAATTTAGAAAGCGGGCAATTGGCTAGTTCGTTGCTTTCAAATCTATTTTCAAATCTTTTTGTTTATTTGAAAGCTGTGAATCGCCACAAAAAGGTGCACGGCTCTGCGGGAATTCATAGTTGTGCATTTATTTAATAATAAATGGTAAGGAATATTTATTAGAATCCACGAATAGATTTTGATATTTCAAAATAGCTAAACATTTTTAATAAGTCATTAATAGCTGATGACAAAATTATGATAGGTGTTCTATGCCACAGTTCTAATCAGGTGCAGGCGCAAATTTGACAAATACTCCACTCAAAAGAGTTCCAAGATAACGTCATGTTTTAAAAATAAAACAAAGACTTTCTTAGTCTGAATAAGTACCTCTAGATATTATGTAAGCTGCTATTCCGGAGAAAGACATCAGCCATGTTTTCAGCCTTCCAAATTGAGCGCTGCTAGCAAGCGGCCGTCAGCATTCTAAAAATAGAGTCAATCCACAAGTATGTCAGCTGTTGCAGCTTAGGAGACGAAGTAAAGTGAGGGGAAAAACGCTGGCGCATAGTCAAGTTATTCAGCATTGTCCGATACAGGCATACACTGTTTGAGAATAGCGCTGCAGTCATTTGTCATTTGTGTTTTGAACTCGTAAAGGAAGCTCTTAGCTGTGACTGCGTAAGTTGATTTAGTTGAGAAAGATCTCTACGTTCAACCTACTTTGTTCATTATTGCCGGATGCTGGCATGTATACAAACTGAAATATCTATGATATAGCCCCATACAGACATTGAGTTTCAAACCGATTTTCATAAAGATTTCAAGGAGAGATTTAGAGCTATCAATCGAGATCTGATTAAACTAGATCCAGATCTAGATCTAACCTCAGGGTTATTCGTTTTAATAGATATTGCTTGTATAGATCAATTTCGAATTAAGATCGTCTAGATTAGAATGATGAAGATTGAACTTGACGTTATTTAAAATCAGAAATGTAGAATTAACCAATCCATAGGATCCAGATTCTAAAGCTCTTCCATCATTGTAGCTCTAGCAGCCTAGTATAGTAACACCTGACTCTATGAGAAGAAAAAGAAAAGAAAACAACTTGGTAAGGGCCTTTCAAATAAATATGAATAATGCAGGAAAGATATAATCATTATATATATATATATATATATATATGTATATCCGGACATTTTCATGATCCACTGATGTAGAAATACTCAAAATTAGTCAAATAGAGGGATGCAGGATTGGTTATGAAATGAATCAGTTTGCACATGATTCTTGTATTTCTCTCAATCAATGTATACTATGAAATATGTTAGTCTTTTTAAAAAAAAATCTCTGCGCGGTTACTAAGATTAAGAATGTGCAAAGTTATGCGAAAACTGGTTTCAGACTTGGTTTGTCATTGCTAAACAGAATATTAGTAGCAGTAGCAGTGACTCTTTATCTCTGTCTGTAAACTTCAAAGAAGAAAAATCATGCACAATTCTTATCCTGCATTGGTCAAGATTATCCCTTGGGCCTGGTAAGCTTTGATATATCCACCCAATGTTGTTCTGGTATGTTACCGAGTATTGAAGGTTTATCTACTAAATTCAAGGTTGGGCTGGAAAATGATATTTGTTGAAACTTTTTACATTTTTGTCAGAATTTGATGAATGGTATAAATCTAGACCAAACAAAATTTTAAGATCTGGGTTTTTTTTTGTACTTTAACGACATGATGAGATAATCATACAACTAACACAGTTGAATATATAGATGGAAAAGATTTACGAGTGATCAAAAACATGTATTGGGAACAGACAGCAGCAACTGATGCGAATTAATGAAGATTCAAACAAAACGTTAAAAAAACAACAAAGGCAAGGATGTGTGTTTTCCCCAGACCTTTTCACATGCAGGGAAACTGAGAAGGATACCAGGAATTAAAATAGGAAGGCACAACATTAGCAACTTAAGAGATGCTTGGAAAGTCATGATTCATTGATTGCCTATGCTAAAGAGCAGGGCACCTGATTGATGTGCAGACTAGTAAATCTATGCATATCATTGGTGACTCTAGTGGTAGATATATTTAGAAATAACATACGTTCATGTTCACATTTTTATCTCAATTTTATCACAATTGCTTAAATAATACAGTGTACGAAAATTGCCAAGGATCTCTACCACATTTGTAATATTTTTCATTAACATTTTATAATGAATGAAATTGTTATAGATAAAAGTGCAAAAAGTTTAGATGTAAGACTAAGAGGCACCAGGTTTCGGTTCATCCTCACAATGGTTTAAGTACTGAATATTATC
>JAWDGP010001749.1:0-28880 GCA_033675545.1 Elysia crispata | reverse complement strand
TTCCCGGAAAAGATAATTAGGAAGTGTTTCGGGGGTAAGGAGAATGAGTAGAGAGCAAAAAAAAAGTAATTTTTAGAAAAAGGTGTTAGGCGCGTTTTTTCAGCATTGTGGTTAGGAAAAACGGAGTGTGTTTGGGAAGGTGTATGTGTCCGCGTAATCACGGAGGGAAAAAGGTAATTTGTAAAATATGATACTTGAGCGCGCTTAGCGGCATTTCAGGGTACTTTAAGTCGGAATTTCGAAAAAAAAGGTAAGTGGCAATTTTTCCGATTACGAGGAGCGGTAGGGTGCAAAAAAGTCAAAAAAAAAAGAAGAAAAAAAAATTTTGTACGGGATGTTTTCCTTTGCGGTTTTGCTATTTCCGGTGATAAAAGGGCGGAAAAAGTAAATGGTTTTGTTTTTCTCCGTAATTGGAGAGGGAAAATGTGAAATAAATTTAAAAAAAAAGAAAATGTTTTTTTCTCCTTTAGGGAGCTTTTTTGACCATTTTTGGTCGTTCGTTTGCCGGAAAAGATAATTAGGAAGTATTTCGGGGGTAACGAGAAGGAGTGGAGAAAAAAAAAAGTAATTTAAGAAAAAGGAGTTAAGCGCGTTTTTTAGGCATTATGGGTCGGAAAGACGGAGTGTGTGTGGGTAGGTGTATGTGTTCGCGTAATCACGGCGGGAAAAAGGTAATTAGTAAAATATGAAACTTGAGCGCGCTTAGCGGCAATTTAGGGCACTTTAAGTCGGAATTTTGAAAAAAAGGTAAGTGGTAATTTTTCCGATTACGAGGAGCGGTAGGATGCAAAAAAGTAAAAAAAAAAAAAAAAAAAAAAAAGGAAAGTTTTTCATGGGACATTTTCCCTTGAGGTTTTCCTAATTTCGGTGACACAAAGGGCGGAAAAAGTAAGTGGTTTTGTTTTTTTCCGTAAGGGGAGAGGAAAAATGTGAAATAAATTATAAAAAACAGAAAATTTATTTTTGTCCTTTTTGGGAGCTTTCTTGACCATTTTTGGTCGTTTGTTTGCCAGAAAAGATGATTAGGAAGTGTTTCGGGGGTAACGAGAAGGAGTAGAGAGCAAAAAAAAGTAATTTTTAGAAAAAGGTGTTAAGCGCGTTTTTTCAGCATTGTGGTTAGGAAAAACGGAGTGTGTTTGGGAAGGTGTATATGTCCGCGTAATCACGGGGGGAAAAAGGTAATTTGTAAAATATGAAACTTGAGCGCGCTTAGCGGTATTTTAGGGCACTTTAAGTCGGAATTTGGAAAAAAAAAGGTAAGTGGTAATTTTTCCGATTACAAGGAGCGGTAGGGTGCAAAAAGGTCAAAAAAAAAGAAGAACAAAATAATTTTGTACGGGACGTTTTCCTTTGCGGTTTTTCTATTTCCGGTGATAAAAGGGCGGAAAAAGTAAGTGGTTTTGTTTTTTTCCGCAATTGGAGAGGAAAAATGTGAAATAAATTTTAAAAAAAAAGAAAATTTTTTTTTTGTCCTTTAGGGAGCTTTTTCACTATTTTTGGTCGTTAGGTTCCCGGAAAAGATGATTAGGAAGTGTTTCGGGGGTAAGGAGAAGGAGTAGAGAGCAAAAAAATGTAATTTTTAGAAAAAGGTGTTAAGCGCGTTTTTTCAGCATTTTGGTTAGGAAAAATGGAGTATGTTTGGGAAGGTATATGTGTCCGCAGAATCACGGCGGGAAAAAGGTAATTTGTAAAATATGAAACTTGAGCGCGCTTAGCGGCATTTTAGGGCACTTTAAGTCGGAATTTCGAAAAAAAGGTAAGTGCTAATTTTTCCGATTACGAGGAGCGGTAGGATGCAAAAAAGTAAAAAAAAAAAAAAAAAAAAAAGAAAAAGAAAAATTTTTCATGGGACATTTTTCCTTGAGGTTTTCCTATTTCGGGTGACACAAAGGGCGGAAAAAGTAAATGGTTTGGTTTTTTTCCGTAAGGGGAGAGGAAAAATGTAAAATAAATTATAAAAAGCAGAAAATTTATTTTTGTCCTTTTTGGGAGCTTTCTTGACCATTTTTTGGTCGTTTGTTTGCCGGAAAAGATGATTAGGAAGTGTTTCGGGGGTAACGAGAAGGAGTGGAGAAAAAAAAAAAAGTAATTTAAAGAAAAAGGTGTTAAGCGCGTTTTTTAGGCATTATGGGTCGGAAAGATGGAGTGTGTGTGGGTAGGTGTATGTCTCCGCGTAATTACGGCGGAAAAAAGGTAATTTGTAAAAAATAAAACTTGAGCGCGGTTAGTGGCAGTTTTGGGCACTTTAAGTCGGAATTTCGAAAAAAAAAGGTAAGTGGTAATTTTTTCGATTACGCGGAGCGGTAGGATGCAAAAAAGTAAAAAAAAAAAAAAAAGAAAAATTTTTAATGGGACGTTTTCCCTTGCGGTTTTCCTATTTCCGGTGACAAAAAGGGCGGAAAAAGTATGTGGTTTTGTTTTTTTCCGTGAGAGGAGAGGGAAAATGTTAAATAAATTATAAAAAAAAGAAAATTTTTTTTCTCTCCTTTAGGGAGCTTTTTCACTATTTTTGGTCGTTAGGTTCCCGGAAAAGATAATTAGGAAGTGTTCGGGGGTAAGGAGAAGGAGTAGAGAGCAAAAAAAAGTAATTTTTAGAAAAAGGTGTTAGGCGCGTTTTTTCAGCATTGTGGTTAGGAAAAACGGAGTGTGTTTGGGAAGGTGTATGTGTCCGCGTAATCACGGAGGGAAAAAGGTAATTTGTAAAATATGATACTTGAGCGCGCTTAGCGGCATTTCAGGGTACTTTAAGTCGGAATTTCGAAAAAAAAGGTAAGTGGCAATTTTTCCGATTACGAGGAGCGGTAGGGTGCAAAAAAGTCAAAAAAAAGAAGAAAAAAAAATTTTGTACGGGATGTTTTCCTTTGCGGTTTTGCTATTTCCGGTGATAAAAGGGCGGAAAAAGTAAATGGTTTTGTTTTTCTCCGTAATTGGAGAGGGAAAATGTGAAATAAATTTAAAAAAAAAGAAAATGTTTTTTTCTCCTTTAGGGAGCTTTTTTGACCATTTTTGGTCGTTCGTTTGCCGGAAAAGATAATTAGGAAGTATTTCGGGGGTAACGAGAAGGAGTGGAGAAAAAAAAAAGTAATTTAAGAAAAAGGAGTTAAGCGCGTTTTTTAGGCATTATGGGTCGGAAAGACGGAGTGTGTGTGGGTAGGTGTATGTGTTCGCGTAATCACGGCGGGAAAAAGGTATTTTGTAAAATATGAAACTTGAGCGCGCTTAGCGGCATTTTAGGGTACCTTAAGTCGGAATTTCGAAAAAAAAGGTAAGTGGCAAGTTTTCCGATTACGAGGAGCGGTAGGGTTCAAAAAAGTCAAAAAAAAAGGAGAAAAAAAAATTTTTTACGGGACGTTTTCCTTTGCGGTTTTTTTATTTCCGGTGATAAAAGTGGTAATTTTTCCGATTACGAGGAGCGGTAGGATGGAAAAAAGTAAAAAAAAAAAAAAACGAGAAGGAGTAGAGAGCAAAAAAAAGTAATTTTTAGAAAAAGGTGTTAAGCGCGTTTTTTCAGCATTGTGGTTAGGAAAAACGGAGTGTGTTTGGGAAGGTGTATATGTCCGCGTAATCACGGCGGGAAAAAGGTAATTTGTAAAATATGAAACTTGAGCGCGCTTAGCGGCATTTTAGGGTACTTTAAGGCGGAATGTCGAAAAAAAAGGTAAGTGGCAATTTTTCCGATTACGAGGAGCGGTAGGATGCAAAAAAGTAGAAAAAGGTGTTAAGCGCGTTTTTTAGGCATTATGGGTCGGAAAGACGGAGTGTGTGTGGGTAGGTGTATGTGTTCGCGTAATCACGGCGGAAAAAAGGAAATTTGTAAAAAAAAGAAACTTGAGCGCGCTTAGCGGCAGTTTTGGGCACTTTAAGTCGGAATTTCGAAAAAAAAAGGTAAGTGGTAATTTTTTCGATCACGCGGAGCAGTAGGATGCAAAAAAGTAAAAAAAAAAAAAAAAGGAAAAAATTTTTAATGGGACGTTTTACCTTGCGGTTTTCGTATTTCCGGTGACAAAAAGGGCGGAAAAAGTAAGTGGTTTTGTTTTTTTCCGTGAGAGGAGAGGGAAAATGTTAAATAAATTATAAAAAAAAAGAAAATCTTTTTTCTCTCGTTTAGGGAGCTTTTTCACTATTTTTGGTCGTTAGGTTCCCGGAAAAGATGATTAAAAAGTGTTTCGGGGATAAGGAGAAGGAGTAGAGAGCAAAAAAAAGTAATTTTTAGAAAAAGGTGTTAAGCGCGTTTTTTCAGCATTTTGGTTAGGAAAAACGGAGTGTGTTTGGGAAGGTATATGTGTCCGCAGAATCACGCGGGAAAAAGGTAATTTGTAAAATATGAAACTTGAGCGCGCTTAGCGGCATTTTAGGGTCCTTTAAGTCGGAATTTCGAAAAAAAAGGTAAGTGGTAATTTTTCCGATTACGAGAAGCGGTAGGATGCAAAAAAGTAAAAAAAAAAAGAAAAATTTTTTATGGGACATTTTCCCTTGAGGTTTTCCAATTTCCGGTGACACAAAGGGCGGAAAAAGTATGTGGTTTTGTTTTTTTTCCGTGAGAGGAGAGGAAAAATGTGAAATAAATTATAAAAAAGAGAAAATTTATTTTTGTCCTTTTTGGGAGCTTTCTTGACCATTTTTGGTCGTTTGTTTGCCGGAAAAGATGATTAGGAAGTGTTTCGGGGGTAAGCAGAAGGAGTAGAGAGTAAAAAAAAGTAATTTTTAGAAAAAGGTGTTAAGCGCGTTTTTTCAGCATTGTGGTTAGGAAAAACGGAGTGTGTTTGGGAAGGTGTATGTGTTCGCGTAATCACGGCGGAAAAAAGTTAATTTGTAAAAAATGAAACTTGAGCGCGCTTATCGGCAGTTTTGGGCACTTTAAGTCGGAATTTTGAAAAAAAAAGGTAAGTGGTAATTTTTTCGATTACGCGGACTGGTAGGATGCAAAAAAATTAAAAAAAAAAAAATAAAAATTTTTAATGGGACGTTTTCCCTTGCGGTTTTCCTATTTCCGGTGACAAAAAGGGCGGAAAAAGTATGTGGTTTTTTTTTTTTCCGTGAGAGGAGAGGGAAGATGTTAAATAAATTATAAAAAAAAAGAAAATTTTTTTTCTCTCATTTAGAGAGCTTTTTCACTTATTTTGGTCGTTCGTTTGCCGGAAAAGATAATTAGGAAGTGTTTCGGGGGTAAGGAAAGGAGTAGAGAGCAAAAAAAAAGTAACTTTTAGAAAAAGGTGTTAAGCGCGTTTTTTCAGCATTGTGGTTAGGAAAAACGGAGTGTGTTTGGGAAGGTGTATGTGTCCGCGTAATCACGGCGGGAAAAAGGTAATTTGTAAAAAATGAAACTTGAGCGCGCTTAGCGGCAGTTTTGGGCACTTTAAGTCGGAATTTCGAAAAATAGGTAAGTGGTAATTTTTCCGATTACGAGGAGCGGTAGGATGCAAAAAAGTAAAAAAATTAAAAAAAAAAAAAAAAAAAAAGAAAAATTTTTCATGGGACATTTTCCCTTGAGGTTTTCCTATTTCCGGTGACATAAAGGGCGGAAAAAGTAAGTGGTTTTGTTTTTTTCCGTAAGGGGAGAGGAAAAATGTGAAATAAATTATAAAAAACAGAAAATTTATTTTTGTCCTTTTTGGGAGCTTTCTTGACCATTTTTGGTCGTTCGTTTGCCGGAAAAGATGATTAGGAAGTGTTTCGGGGGTAACGAGAAGGAGTGGAGAAAAAAAAAGTAATTTAAAGAAAAACTTGTTAAGCGCGTTTTTTAGGCATTATGGCTCGGAAAGACGGAGTGTGTGTGGGTAGGTGTATGTGTCCGCGTAATCACGGCGGGAAAAAGGTAATTTGTAAAAAATGAAACTTGAGCGCGCTTAGCGGCAGTTTTAGGCACTTTAAGTCGGAATTTCGAAAAAAAGGTAAGGGGCAATTTTTCCGATTACGAAGAGCGGTAGGGTTCAAAGAAAGTCAAAAAAAAAGAAGAGAAAAAAATTTTGTACGGGACGTTTTCCTTTGCGGTTCTTCTATTTCCGGTGATAAATGGGCGGAAAAAGTAAGTGGTTTTGTTTTTCTCCGTAATTGGAGAGGGAAAATGTGAAATAAATTTTAAAAAAAAGAAATTGTTTTTTCTCCTTTAGGGAGATTTTTTTGACCATTTTTGGTCGTTCGTTTGCCGGAAAAGATGATTAGGAAGTGTTTCGGGGGTAACGAGAAGGAGTGGAGAAAAGAAAAAGTAATTTAAAGAAAAAGGTGTTAAGCGCGTTTTTTCAGCATTGTGGTTAGGAAAAGCGGAGTGTGTTTAGGAAGGTGTATGTGTCCGCGTAATCATAGCAGGAAAAAGGTAATTTGTAAAATATGAAACTTGAGCGCGCTTAGCGGCATTTTAGGGTACTTTAAGTCGGAATTTCGAAAAAAAAGGTAAATGGCAATTTTTCCGATTACGAGGAGCAGTAGGGTGCAAAAAAGTCAAAAAAAAAGAAGAAAAAAAAATTTTTGGAACGGGACGTTTTCCTTTGCGGTTTTTCTATTTCCGGTGATAAAAGGGCGGAAAAAGTAAATGGTTTTGTTTTTCTCCGTAATTGGAGAGGGAAAATGTGAAATAAATTAAAAAAAAAAGAAATGTTTTTTTCTCCTTTAGGGAGCTTTTTTGACCATATTTGGTCGTTCGTTTGCCGGAAAAGATAATTAGGAAGTATTTCGGGGGTAACGAGAAGGAGTGGAATAAAAAAAAAATAATTGTAAGAAAAAGGTGCTAAGCGCGTTTTTTAGGCATTATGGGTGGGAAAGACGGGGTGTGTGTGGGTAGGTGTATGTGTTCGCGTAATCACGGCGGAAAAAAGGTAATTTGTAAAAAATGAAACTTGAGCGCACTTAGCGGCAGTTTTGGGCACTTTAAGTCGGAATTACGAAAAAAAGGTAATTGGTAATTTTTCCGATTGCGAGGAGCGGTTGGATGCAAAAAAGTATAAAAAAAAAAAAAAAAAGAAAAATTTTTCATGGGACATTTTCCCTTGAGGTTTTCCTATTTCTGGTCACAAGAGGGCGGAAAAAGTAAGTGGTTTTGTTTTTTTCCGTGAGAGGAGAGGGAAAATGTTAAATGAATTATAAAAAAAAAAGAAAATTTTTTTTCTCTCCTTTATGGAGCTTTTTCACTATTTTTGGTCGTTAGAATCCCGGAAAAGATAATTAGGAAGTGTTTCGGGGGTAAGGAGAAGGAGTAGAGAGGAAAAAAAAAGTAATTTTTAGAAAAAGGTGTGAAGCGCGTTTTTTCAGCATTGTGGTTAGGAAAAACGGAGTGTGTTTGGGAAGGTTTATGTGTCCGCAGAATCACGGCGGGAAAAAGATAATTTGTAAAATATGAAACTTGAGCGCGTTTAGCGGCATTTTAGGGCACTTTAAGTCGGAATTTCGAAAAAACAGGTAAGCGGCAATTTTTCCGATTACGAGGAGCGGTAGGGTCAAAAAAGTCAAAAAAAAAAGAAGAAAAAAAAAATTTTGTACGGGACGTTTTCTTTTGCGGTTTTTCTATTTCCGGTGATAAAAGGTCGGAAAAAGTAAATGGTTTTGTTTTTCTCCGTAATTGGAGAGGGAAAATGTGAAATAAATTTTAAAAAAAAGAAATGTTTTTTTTTCTCCTTTATGGAGCTTTTTTGACCATTTTTGGTCGTTCGTTTGCCGGAAAAGAAGATTAGGAAGTGTTTCGGGGGTAACGAGAAGGAGTGGAGAAAAAAAAAAGGAATTTAAAGAAAAAGGTGTTAAGCGCGTTTTTTAGGCATTATTGGTCGGACAGACGGAGTGTGTGTGGGTAGGTGTATGTGTTCGCGTAATCACGGCGGGAAAAAGGTAATTAGTAAAATATGAAACTTGAGCGCGCTTAGCGGCAATTTAGGGCACTTTAAGTCGGAATTTCGAAAAAAAGGTACGTTGTAATTTTTCCGATTACGAGGAGCGGTAGGATACAAAAAAGTAAAAAAAAAAAAAAAAAAAAAAGAAAAATTTATCATGGGACGTTTTCCCTTGCGGTTTTCCTATTTCCGGTGACAAAAAAGGGCGGAAAAAGTAAATGGTTTTGTTTTTTTCCGTGAGAGGAGAGGGAAAATCTTAAATAAATTATAAAAAAAAAAGAAAATTTTTTTTCTCTCCTTTAGGGAGCTTTTTGACTATTTTTGGTCGTTATGTTCCCGCAAAAGATAATTAGGAAGTGTTTCGGGGGTAAGGAGAAGGAGTAGAGAGCAAAAAAAAGTAATTTTTAGAAAAAGGTGTTAAGCGCATTTTTTAAGCATTGTGGTTAGGAAAAACGGAGTGTGTATGGGAAGGTGTATGTGTCCGCGTAATCACGGCGGGAAAAAGGTAAATTGTAAAATATGAAACTTGAGCGCGCTTAGCGGAATTTTAGGGTACTTTAAGTCGGAATTTCGAAAAAAAAGGTAAAAGGCAATTTTTCCGATTACGAGGAGCGGTAGGGTGCAAAAAAGTCAAAAAAAAAAGAAGAAAAAAAAATTTTGTACGGGACGTTTTCCTTTGTGGTTTTTCTATTTCCGGTGATAAAAGGGCGGAAAAAGTAAGTGGTTTTGTTTTTTTCCGTAATTGGAGAGGGAAAATGTGAAATAAATTAAAAAAAAAGAATATTTTTTTTTCTCCTTTAGGGAGCTTTTTTGACCATTTTTGGTCGTTCGTTTGCCGGAAAAGATGATTAGGAAGTGTTTCGGGGGTAACGAGAAGGAGTGGAGAAAAAAAAAAGTAATTTTAAGAAAAAGGTGTTAAGCGCGTTTTTTAGGCATTATGGGTCGGAAAGACGGAGTGTGTGTGGGTAGGTGTATGTGTTCGCGTAATCACGGCGGAAAAAAGGTAATTTGTAAAATATGAAACTTGAGCGCGCTTAGCGGCATTTTAGGGCACTTTAAGTCGGAATTTCGAAAAAAAGGTAAGTGGTAATTTTTTCGATTACGAGGAGCGGTAGGATGCAAAAAAAGTAAAAAAAAAAGAACAAAAAAAAATTTTGTACGGGACGTTTTTTCCTTGCGGTTTTCCTATTTCCGGTGACAAAAAAGGCGGAAAAAGTAAGTGGTTTTGTTTTTTTTCCATAACGGGAGAGGGAAAATGTGAAATAAATTATAAAAAACAGAAAATTTCTTTTTGTCCTTTTTGGGAGCTTTTTTGACCATTTTTGGTCATTAGTTTGCCGGAAATGATGATTAAGAAGTGTTTCGGGGGTTAGGAGAAGGAGAAGAGAGCAAAAAAAAGTAATTTTAAGAAAAAGGTGTTAAGCGCGTTTTTGAGGCATTATGGATAGGAAAAACGGACTGTGTTTGGTTAGGTGTATGTGTTCGCGTAATCACGGCGGAAAAAAGGTAATTTTTAAAAAATGAAACTTGAGCGCGCTTAGCGGCATTTAATGGAACTTTAAGTCGGAATTTCGAAAAAAAGGTACGCGGTAATTTTCCCGATTACGAGGAGCGGTAGGATACAAAAAAGTGAAAAAAGAAAAAAAAGAAAAATTTTTTATGGGACGTTTTCCCTTGCGGTTTTGTCTATTTCCGGTAACAAAAAGGGCGGAAAAAGTAAGTAGATTTGTTTTTTTCCGTAACGGGAGAGGGAAAATGTGAAATAAATTATGAAAGAAAAAAGAAAATTTTTTTTCTCTCCTTTTGGGAGCCGTTTCACTATTTTTGGTCGTTAGTTTGCCGGAAAAGATGATTAGGAAGTGTTTCGGGGGTAAGGAGAAGGAGTAGAGAGCAAAAAAAAAGTAATTTTTAAAAAAAGGTGGTAAGCACGTTTTTTAGGCATTATGGTTAGGAAAAACGGAGTGTGTTTGGGCAGGTGTATGTGTTCGCGTAATCACGGCGGAAAAAAGGTAATTTGTAAAAAATGAAACTTGAGCGCGCTTAGCGGCATTTTAGGGCACTTGAAAGCGGAATTTCGAAAAAAAGGTAAGTGGTAATTTTTTCGATTACAAGGACCGGTAGGATGCAAAAAATTAAAAAAAAAAAAAAAAAAGAAAAAATTTTCATGGGACGTTTTCCCTTGCGGTTTTCCTATTTCCGGTGACAAAAAGGGCGGAAAAAGTAAGTGGTTTTGTTTTTTTCCGTAAGGGGAGAGGGAAAATGTGAAATAAATTATAAAAAACAGAAAATTTATTTTTGTCCTTTTTGGGAGCTTTTTTGACCATTTTTGGTCATTAGTTTGCCGGAAAAGATGATTAAGAAGTGTTTCGGGGGTTAGGAGAAGGAGAAGAGAGCAAAAAAAAGTAATTTTATGAAAAAGGTGTTAGGCGCGTTTTTGAGGCATTATGGGTAGGAAAAAAGGAGTGTGTTTGGGTATGGGTATGTGTTCGCGTAATCACGGCGGGAAAAAGGTAATTGGTAAAAATTTGAAACTTCAGCGCGCTTAGCGGCATTTTAGGGTACTTTAAGTCGGAATTTCGAAAAAAAAGGTAAGTGGCAATTTTTCCGATTACGAGGAGCGGTAGGGTGCAAAAAAGTCAAAAAAAGAGAAGAAAAAAAAATTTTGTACGGGACGTTTTCCTTTGCGGTTTTCCTATTTCCGGTGATAAAAGGGCGGAAAAAGTAAGTGGTTTTGTTTTTTTCCGTAATTGGAGAGGGAAAATGTGAAATAAATTAAAAAAAAAATATATATATTTTTCTCCTTTAGGGAGCTTTTTTGACCATGTTTGGTCGCTTGTTTCCCGGAAAAGATGATTAGGAAGTGTTTCGGGGGTAACGAGAAGCAGTGGAGAAAAAAAAAACAATTTTAAGAAAAAGGTCTTAAGCGCGTTTTTTTAGACATTATGGGTCGGAAAAAGGGAGTGTGTGTGGGTAGGTGTATGTGTTTGCGTAATCACGGCGGAAACAAGGTATTTTGTAAAAAAAGAAAATTGAGCGCGCTTAGCGGCAGTTTTGGGCACTTTAAGTCGGAATTTCGAAAAAAAAGGTGATTGGTAATTTTTTCGATTACGCGGAGCGGTAGGATGCAAAAAAAGTAAAAAAAAAAAAAGAAGAAAAAAAAAATTTGTACGGGACGTTTTTTCCTTGCGGTTTTCCTATTTCCGGTGACAAAAAAAGCGGAAAAAGTAAGTGGTTTTGTTTTTTTCCATAACGGGAGAGGGAAAATGTAAAATAAATTATAAACAACAGAAAATTTATTCTTGTCCTTTTTGGGAGCTTTTTTGACCATTTTTGGTCATTAGTTTGCCGGAAAAGATGATTAAGAAGTGTTTCGGGGGTTAGGAGAAGGAGAAGAGAGCAAAAAAAAGTAATTTTTAGAAAAAGGTGTAAGCGCGTTTTTTTAGGCATTATGGATTGGAAAGACGGAGTGTGTGTGGGTAGGTGTATGTGTTCGCGTAATCACGGCGGAAAAAAGGTAATTTGTAAAAAATGAAACTTGAGCGCGCTTAGCGGCAGTTTTGGGCACTTTAAGTCGGAATTTCGAAAAAAACAGGTAAGTGTTATTTTTTTCGATTAAGCGGAGCGGTAGGATGCAAAAAAGTAAAAAAAAAATAAAAGAAAAAAAATTTTTACGGGACGTTTTCCCTCGCGGTTTTCCTATTTCCGGTGACAAAAAGGGCGGAAAAAGTAGGTGGTTTTGTTTTTTTCCGTAAGGGGAAAGGGAAAATGTAAAATAAATTTAAAAAAAAAATTTTTTCTTCTTTAGGGAGCTTTTTTGACCATATTTGGTCATTAGTTTGCCGGAAAAGATGATTAGGAAGTGTTTCGGGGGTAAGGAGAAGGAGTAGATGAAAAAAAAGTATATTTTAGAAAAAGGTGTTAAGCGCCTTTTTTAGGCATTATGGGTCGGAAAAACGGAGTGTGTGTGGGTAGGTGTTCGCGTAATCACGGCGGAAAAAAGGTATTTTGTAAAAAATGAAAATTGAGCGCGCTTAGCGGAAGTTTTGGGCACTTTAAGTCGGAATTTCGAAAAAAACAGGTAAGTGGTATTTTTTTCGATTAAGCGGAGCGGTAGGATGCAAAAAAGTAAAAAAAAAAAAAAAAGAAAAAAAATTTTTACGGGACGTTTTCCCTCGCGGTTTTCCTATTTCCGGTGATAAAAAGGGCGGAAAAAGTAAGTGGTTTTGTTTTTTTCCGTAATTGGAGAGGGAAAATGTGAAATAAATTTTTAAAAAAAAAGAAATTTTTTTTTTCCTTTACGGAGCTTTTTGACCATTTTTGGTCGTTAGTCTCACGGAAAAAATGATTAGGAAGTGTTTCGGGGGTAAGGAGAAGGAGTAAAGAGCCAAAAAATGTATTTTTTAGAAAAAGGTGTTAAGCGCGTTTTTTCAGCATGGTGGTTAGAAAAACGGAGTGTGTTTGGGTAGGTGTATGTGTCCGCGTAATCACGGCGGGAAAAAGGTAATTTGTAAAATATGAAACTTGAGCGCGCTTAGCGGCATTTTACGGCACTTTAAGTCGGAATTTCGAAAAAAAAAGGTAAGTGGTAATTTTTACGATTACGAAAAGCGGTAGGGTGCAAAAAAGTGAAAAAAAAAAGAAGAAAAAAAGTTTTGTACAGGACGTTTTCCCTTGCGGTTTTCCTATTTCCGGTGATGAAAAGGGCGGAAAAGGTAAGTGGTTTTTTTTTTTCTGTAAGGGGAGAGGGAAAATGTGAAATAAATTTAAAAAAAAAAAAATTTTTTTGTCCTTTTTGGGAGCTTTCTTGACCATTTTTGGTCGTTAGTTTCCCGGAAAAGATGATTAGGAAGTGTTTCGGGGGTAAGGAGAAGGAGTAGAGAGCAAAAAAAAAGTAATTTTAAGGAAAAGGTGTTAAACGCGTTTTTTTACCATTATGGGTAGGAAAAACGGAGTGTGTTTGGGAAGGTGTATGTGTTCGCGTAATCACGGCGGGAAAAAGGTAATTTGTAAAATATGAAACTTGAGCGCTTTGCGGCATTTTAGGGCAATTTAAGTCGGAATTTCGAAAAAAAAGGTAACTGGTAATTTTTTCGATTAAGAGGAGAGGGATTGTTTTTAAAAAAATAAAAAAAAAAAAGAAGAAGAAAAATTTTGTACGGACGTTTTTCCTTGCGGTTTTCCTATTTCCGGTGATAAAAAGGGCGGAAAAAGTAAGTGGCTTTGTTTTTTTTCTGTAAGGGGAGAGGGAAAATATAAAATAAATTATAAAAAAAAGAAAAAATTTTTCTCTCTTTTAGGGAGCTTTTTCACTATTTTTGGTCGTTAGGTTCCCGAAAAAGATGATTAGGAAGTTTTTCGGGGGTAAGGAAAAGGAGTACAGAGCAAAAAAAAGTAATTTTTAGAAAAAGGTGTTAAGCGCCTTTTTTCAGCATTGTGGTTACGAAAAACGGAGTGTGTTTGGGAAGGTGTATGTTTTCGCGTAATCACGGCGGGAAAAAGGTAATTTGTAAAATATGTAACTTGAGCGCGCGTAGCGGCATTTTAGGGCACTTTAAGTCGGAATTCCGAAAAAAAAATAGTGGTAATTTTTCCGTTTACGAGGAGCGGTAGGATGCAAAAAAAGTAAAAAAAAAAAAAAAGAAGAAAAAAAAATTTTGTACGGAACGTTTTCCCTTGCCGTTTTCCTATTTCTGGTGATAAAAAGGGCGGAAAAAGTAAGTGGTTTTGTTTTTTTCCGTAAGGGGAGAAGGAAAATATAAATTAATTAAAAAAAAAAAAAAATTTTTTTTGTTCTTTTTGGAAGCTTTTTTGACCATTTTTGGTCGTTAGTTTGCCGGAAAAGATGATTAGGAAGTGTTTCAGGGGAAGGGGAAGGATTAGAGAGGAAAAAAAAAGTAATTTTAAGTAAAAGGTGTTAGGCACTTTTTTCAGGCATTATGGTTAGAAAAACGGAGTGTGTTTTGGAAGGTGTATGTCTTGGAGTAATAACGGCGGAAAAATGGTAATTTGTAAAAAATGAAACTTCAGCGCGCTTAGCGGCATTTTAGGGCACTTAAAAGCGGAATTTCGAAAAAAAGGTAAGTGGTAATTTTTCCGATTACAAGGAGCGGTGGGATGCAAAAAATTTAAAAAAAAAAAAAAAAAGAAAAAATTTTCATGGGACGTTTTCCCTTGAGGTTTTCCTATTTCCGGTGACAAAAAAGGCGGAAAAAGGAGATGGTTTTGTTTTTTTCCGTAAGGGGAGAGGGAAAATGTGAAATAAATTATAAAAAAAAAAGAATATTTTTTTTCTCTCGTTTTGGGAGCTTTTTCATAATTTTTGGTCGTTAGGTTCCCGGAAAAGATGATTAGGAAGTGTTTCGAGGGTAAGGAGAAGGAGTGGAGAGCAAAAAAAAAAGTAATTTTAAGAAAAATTTGATAGGCCCGTTTTTGAGGCATTATGGGTCGGAAAAACGGAGTGTGTTTGGGAAGGTGTATGTGTTGGTGTAATCACGGCGGAAAAAAGGTAATTTTTAAAAAATGAAACTTGAGCGCGCTTAGCGGCATTTTAGGGCACTTTAAGTCGGAATTTCGAAAAAAAGGTAAGTGGTAATTTTTCCGATTACGAGGAGCGGTAGGGTGAGAAAAACTCAAATAAAAAAGAAGAAAAAAAAAATGTGTACGGGACGTTTTCCCTTGCGGTTTTCCTATTTCCGTTGATAAAAAGGGCGGAAAAAGTAAGTGGTTTTTTTTTTTTCCGTAATTGGAGAGGGAAAATGTTAAATAAATTTTAAAAAAAAGAAAATTTATTTTTGTTCTTTTTGGGAGCTTTTTTGACCATTTTTGTTCGTTAATTTGCCGGAAAAGATGATTAGGAAGTGTTTCGGGAGTAAGGAGAAGGAGTAGAGAGGAAAAAAAAGGTAATTTTAAGAAAAAGGTGTTAGGCACGTTTTTGAGGCATTATGGGTAGGAAAAACGAAGTGTGTTTGGGAAGGTGTATGTGTTGGCGTAATAAAGGCGCAAAAAAGGTAATTTGTAAAAAATGAAACTTGAGCGCGCTTAGCGCAAGTTTTGGGCACTTTAAGTCGGAATTTCGAAAAAAAGGTCAGTGGTCATTCTTCCGATTACGAGGAGCGGTAGGATCCAAAAAGTAAAAAAAAAAAAAAAAAAAAAAAAAGAAAAATTTTTAATGTGAAGTTTTCCCTTACGGTTTTCCTATTTCCGGTGATAAAAAGGGCGGAAAAAGTAAGTGGTTTTGTTTTTTTCCGTAATTGGAGAGGGAAAATGTGAAATAAATTTTAAAAAAAAGAAAATTTTTTTTCTCCTTTAGGGAGCTTTTTTGACCATATTTGGTCAGTAGTTTGCCGGAAAAGATAATTAGGAAGTGTTTCTGGGGTAAGGAGAAGGAGTGGAGAAAAAAGAAAAGTAATTTTTAGAAAAAGGTGTTAAGCACGTCTTTTTTAGTAATTATGGGTCGGAAAGACGGAGTGTGTGTGGGTAGGTGTATGTTTTCGCGTAATCACGGCGGAAAAAAGGTAATTTGTAAAAAATGAAACTTGAGAGCGCGTAGCGGCAGTTTTGGGCACTTTAAGTCGGAATTTCGAAAAAAAATGTAAGTGCTAATTTTTTCAATTACGCTGAGCGGTTGGGTCCAAAAAAGTAAAAAAAAAAAAAGAAAAGAAAAAAATTTTTAATGGGAAGTTTCCGCTTGTGGTTTTTCTATTTCCGGTGATAAAAAGGGCGGAAAAAGTAAGTGGTTTTGTTTTTTATCCCTAAGAGGAGAGGGAAAATGTGAATAAATTATAAAAAAAAAGAAAATTTTTTTCTATCCTCTAGGGAGCTTTTTCACTTTTTTTGGTGGTTAGTTTCCCGGAAAAGATGATTAGGAAGTGTTTCGGGGGTAAGGAGAAGGAGTAGAGAGCAAAAAAAAGTAATTTTTAAAAAAAAGGTGTTAAGCACGTTTTTTCAGCATTGTGGTTAGGAAAAACGGAATGTGTTTGGGAAGGAGTATGTGTTGGCGTAATCACGGCGGAAAAAAGGTAATTTGTAAAAAATGAAACTTGAGCGCGCTTAGCGGCATTTTAGGGCACTTTAAGTCGGAATTTCGAAAAAGAGGTAAGTGGTAATTTTTTCAATTACGCGGAGCGATAGGATGCAAAAAAAAAAAAAAAAAAAAAAAATTTTAATGTTACGTTTTCCCTTGCGGTTTTTCTATTTCCGGTGACAAAAAGGGCGGAAAAAGTAAGTCGTTTTGTTTTTTTCCGTAAGGGGAGAGGGAAAATGTGAAATAAATTATAAAAAACAGAAAATTTATTTTTGTCCTTTTTGGGAGCTTTCTTGACCATTTTTGGTCGTTAGTCAGCCGGAAAAGATGATTAGGAAGTGTTTCGGGGGTAAGGAGAAGGAGTAGAGAGAAAAAAAATGTAAATTTATGAAAACGGTGTTAGGCACGTTTTTGAGGCATTATGGGTAGGAAAAACGGAGTGTGTTTGGGTATGTGTATGTGTTCGCGTAATCACGGCGCAAAAAATGTAATTTGTAAAAAATGAAACTTGAGCGCGCTTAGCGACAGTTTTGGCACTTTAAGTCGAAATTTCGAAAAAAAAGGTAAATGGTAATTTTTTCGATTACGCGGAGCGGTAGGATGGAAAAAAGTAAAAAAAAAAAAAACGAAAAATTTTTTATGAAAAGTTTTCGCTTGCGGTTTTCCTTTTTCTTGTGACAAAAAGGGCGTAAAGGAATAGTGGTTTTTTTTTCTGTAAGGGGAGAGGGAAAATGTGAAATAAATTTTAAAAAAAGGAAAATTTTTTTTTCTCCTTTAGGGAGCTTTATCACCATTTTTTGTCGTTAGTTTGCCGGAGAAGATGATTAGGAAGTGTTTGGAAGGTAACGAAAAGGAGTAGAGAGCAAAAAAAAAGTAATTTTTAAGAAAAGCGTGTTCACCGCCTTTTTTAGGCATTATGGGTCAGAAAAACGGAGTGTGTGAGGGTAGGTGTATGTGTTCGCGTAATCACGCGCAAAAAAAGGTAATTTGAAAAAAATTAAACTTGCGCACCCTTAGCGTCAGTTTTGGGCACTTTAAGTCGTAATCTGGAAAAAAAAGGTAAGTGGTAATTTTTATGATTACGAGGAGCGGTAGGATGCAAAAAAGTAAAACAAAAAAAAAAAAGAAAAATTTTTAATGGGACGTTTCCCTTGCGGTTTTCCTATTTCCGGTGACAAAAAGGGCGGAAAAAGTACGTGGTTTTTTTTTTCGTAATTGGAGAGGGAAAATGTGAAATAAATTAAAAAACAAAAAGAAATTTTTTTTCTCCTTTAGGGAGCTTTTTTGACCATTTTTGGTCGTTAGTTTGCCGGAAAAGATGATAAGGAAGTGTTTCGGGGGTAAGGAGAAGGAGTAGAGAGGAAAAAAAAAATAATTTTAAGTAAAAGATATTAGGCACGTTTTTGAGGCATTATGGGTAGGAAAAAACGGAGTGTGTTTGGGAAGGTGTATGTGTTGGCTTAATAACGGCGGAAAAAAGGTAATTTGTAAAAATTAAACTTGAGCGCGCTTAGCGGCTTTTTAGGGTACTTTAAGTCGGAATTTTGAAAGAAAAGGTAAGTTGCAATTTATCCGATTACGAAGAGCGGTAGGGTACAAAAAAATAAAAAAAAAAAAGAAAAATTTTTAATGGGACGTTTTTCCTTGCGGTTTTCCTATTTCCGGTGACACAAAGGGCGGAAAAAGTAAGTGGTTTTGTTTTTTTCCGTAAGGGGAGAGGGAAAGTGTGAAATAAATTATAAAAAAGAGAAAATTAATTTTTCTCCTTTTTGGGAGCTTTCTTGACCATTTTCGGTCGTTAGTTTCCCGGAAAAGATGATTAGGAAGTGTTTCGGGAGTAAGGAGAAGGAGTAGAGAGCAAAAAAAAGTAATTTTTAGAAAAAGGTGTTAAGCGCGTTTTTTCAGCATTGTAGTTAGGAAAAACGGAGTGTGTTTGGGAAGGTGTATGTGTCCGCGTAATCACGGCGCAAAAAAGGTAATTTGTAAAAAATGAAACTTGAGCGCGCTTAGCGGCAGTTTTTGGGCACTTTAAGTCGGAATTTCGAAAAAAAAGGTAAGTGCCAATTTTTTCGATTAGGAGGAGAGGGAGGGTTCAAAAAACTCAAAAAAAAAAAAAGAAGAAAAAAAATTTTGACTGGGACGTTTTCCCTTGCGGTTTTCCCATTTCCGGTGACAAAAAGGGCGGAAAAAGTATGTGGCTTTGTTTTTTTTCTGTAAGGGGAGATGGAAAATGTGAAATAAATTATAAAAAAAAAATATTTTTTTCTGCTTTAGGGAGCTTTTTTGACCATTTTTGGTCGTTTCTTTCCCGGAAAAGATGATTAGGAAGTGTTTCGGGGGTAAGGAGAAGGAGTAGAGAGAAAAAAAAAGTAATTTTTAGAAAAAGGTGTTAAGCGCGTTTTTTCAGCATTGTGGTTAGGAAAAACGGAGTGTGTTTGGGAAGGTGTATATGTCCGCGTAATCACGGCGGGAAAAAGGTAATTTGTAAAAAATGAAACTTGAGCGCGCTTAGCGGCATTTTAGGGCACTTTAAGTCGGAATTTCGAAAAAAAGCTAAGTGGTAATTTTTACGATTACGAGGAGCGGTAGGATGCAAAAAAGTAAAAAAAAAAAAAGAAAAAAGAAAAATTTTTCATGGGACGTTTTCCCTTGAGGTTTTCCTATTTCCGGTGACAAAAAAGGGGGAAAAGGTAAGTGGTTTTGTTTTTTTCCGTAAGGGGAGAGGGAAAATGTGAAATAAATTATAAAAAACAGAAAATTAATTTTTGTCCTTTTTGGGAGCTTTCTTGACCATTTTCGGTCGTTAGTTTCCCGGAAAAGATGATAAGGAAGTGTTTCGGGGGTAAGGAGAAGGAGTAGAGAGCAAAAATAAGTAATTTTATGAAAAAAGGTGTTAGGCACGTTTTTGAGGCATTATGGGTAGGAAAAACGTAGTGTGTTTGGGTATGTGTATGTGTTCGCGTAATCACGGCTGGAAAAAGGTAATTGGTAAAAAATTGAAACTTGAGCGCGCTTAGCGGCAGTTTTGGGCACATTAAGTCGGAATTTCGAATAAAAAGGTAAGTGGTAATTTTTTCGATTATGCGGAGCGGTAGGATGCAAAAAAAGTCAAAAAAAAGAAAAGAAAAAAAATTTTGTACGGGACGTTTTCCTTTACGGTTTTCCTATTTCCGGTGACAAAAAGGGCGGAAAAAGTACGTGGTTTTGTTTTTTTCCGTAATTGGAGAGGGAAAATGTGAAATAAATTATAAAAGAAAGAAAATTTTTTTCTCTCCTTTAGGGAGCTTTTTCACTATTTTTGGTCGTTAGTTTCCCGGAAAAGATGATTAGGAAGTGCTTCGGGAGTAAGGAGAAGGAGTAGAGCGCAAAAAAAAGTAATTTTTAGAAAAAGGTGTTAAGCGCGTTTTTTCAGCATTGTGGTTAGGAAAAACGGAGTGTGTTTGGGAAGGTGTATGTGTCCGCGTAATCACGGCGGGAAAAAGGTAATTTGTAAAAAATGAAACTTGAGCGCGCTTAGCGGAATTTTAGGGCACTTAAAGTCGGAATTTCGAAGAAAAAGGTAAGTGGTAATTTTTACGATTACGAGGAGCGGTAGGATGCAAAAAAGTAAAAAAAAAAAAAGAAAAAAGAAAAATTTTTCATGGGACGTTTTCCCTTGAGGTTTTCCTATTTCCGGTGACAAAAAAGGGGGAAAAGGTAAGTGGTTTTGTTTTTTTCCGTAAGGGGAGAGGGAAAATGTGAAATAAATTATAAAAAACAGAAAATTAATTTTTGTCCTTTTTGGGAGCTTTCTTGACCATTTTTGTTCGTTTGTTTGCCGGAAAAGATGATTAGGAAGTGTTTCGGGGGTAAGGAGAAGGAGTAGAGAGCCAAAAAAAGTAATTTTTAGAAAAAGGTGTTAGGCACGTTTTTGAGGCATTATGGGTAGGAAAAACGTAGTGTGTTTGGGTATGTGTATGTGTTCGCGTAATCACGGCGGAAAAAAGGTAATTTGTAAAAAATGAAACTTGAGCGCGCTTAGCGGCAGTTTTAGGCACATTAAGTCGGAATTTCGAAAAAAAAATGTAAGTGGTAATTTTTTCGATTACGCGGAACGGTAGGATGCAAAAATGTAAAAAAAAAAAAAAAGAAAGAAAAATTTTTAATGGGACGTTTTCCTTTGCGGTTTTCCCATTTCCGGTGACAAAAGGGCGGAAAAAGTAAGTGGTTTTGTTTTTTTCCGTGAGAGGAGAGGGAAAATGTTAAATAAATTATAAAAAAAAAGAAAATTTTTTTTCTCTCCTTTAGGGAGCTTTTTCACTATTTCTGGTCGTTAGGTTCCCGGAAAAGATGATTAGGAAGTGTTTCGGGGGTAAGGAGAAGGAGTAGAGAGCAAAAAAAAGTAATTTTTAGAAAAAGGTGTTAAGCGCGTTTTTTCAGCATTGTGGTTAGGAAAAACGGAGTGTGTTTGGGAAGGTGTATGTGTCCGCGTAATCACGGCGGGAAAAAGGTAATTTGTAAAATATGAAACTTGAGCGCGCTTAGCGGCATTTTAGGGCACTTTAAGTCGGAATTTCGAAAAAAAGGTAAGTGGTAATTTTTCCGATTTCGAGGAACGGTAGGATGCAAAAAAGTAAAAAAAAAAAGAAAAAAATCATGGAACATTTTCCCTTGAGGTTTTCCTATTTCCGGTGACAAAAAGGGCGGAAAAAGTAAGTGGTTTTGTTTTTTTCCGTAAGGGGAGAGGAAAAATGTGAAATAAATTATAAAAAACAGAAAATTTATTTTTGTCCTTTTTGGGAGCTTTCTTGACCATTTTTGGTCGTTCGTTTGCCGGAAAAGATGATTAGGAAGTGTTTCGGGGGTAACGAGAAGGAGTGGAGAAAAAAAAAGTAATTTAAAGAAAAACTTGTTAAGCGCGTTTTTTAGGCATTATGGCTCGGAAAGACGGAGTGTGTGTGGGTAGATGTATGTGTTCGCGTAATCACGGCGGAAAAAAGGTAATTTGTAAAAAATGAAACTTGAGCGCGCTTATCGGCAGTTTTGGGCACTTTAAGTCGGAATTTCGAAAAAAAAAGGTAAGTGGTAATTTTTTCGATTACGCGGAGCGGTAGGATGCAAAAAAGTAAAAAAAAAAAAAAAAAAAAAAAAATTTTTAATGGGACGTTTTCCCTTGCGGTTTTCCTATTTCCGGTGACAAAAAGGGCGGAAAAAGTATGTGGTTTTGTTTTTTTTCTTTGAGAGGAGAGGGAAAATGTTAAATAAATTATAAAAAAAAGAAAATTTTTTTTCTCTCATTTAGGGAGCTTTTTCACTATTTTTGGTCGTTACTTTGCCGGAAAAGATGATTAGGAAGTGTTTCGGGGGTAAGGAGAAGGAGTAGAGAGCAAAAAAAAGTAATTTTTAGAAAAAGGTGTTAAGCGCGTTTTTTCAGCATTGTGGTTAGGAAAAACGGAGTGTGTTTGGGAAGGTGTATGTGTCCGCGTAATCACGGCGGGAAAAAGGTAATTTGTAAAATATGAAACTTGAGCGCGCTTAGCGGCATTTTAGGGTACTTTAAGTCGGAATTTCGAAAAAAAAGGTAAGTGGCAATTTTTCCGATTACGAGGAGCGGTAAGGTCCAAAAAAGTCAAAAAAAAAAAGAAGAAAAAAAAATTTTGTACGGGACGTTTTCCTTTGCGGTTTTTCTATTTCCGGTGGTAAAAAGGCGGAAAAAGTAAGTCGTTTTGTTTTTTTCCGTAAGGGGAGAAAAAAAATGTGAAATAAATTATAAAAAACAGAAAATTTATTTTTGTCCTTTTTGGAAGCTTTCTTGACCATTTTTGGTCGTTTGTTTACCGGAAAAGATGATTAGGAAGTGTTTCGGGGATAACGAGAAGAAGTGGAGAAAAAAAAAAGTAATTTAAAGAAAAGGTGTTAAGCGCGTTTTTTCAGCATTGTTGTTAGGAAAAACGGAGTGTGTTTGGGAAGGTGTATGTGTCCGCGTAATCACGGCGGGAAAAAGGTAATTTGTAAAATATCAAACTTGAGCGCGCTTAGCGGCATTTTAGGGTACTTTAAGTCGGAATTTCGAAAAAAAAGGTAAGTGGCAATTTTTCCGATTACGAGGAGCGGTAGGGTGCAAAAAAGGCAAAAAAAAAAGAAGAAAAAAAAATTTTGTACGGGACGTTTTCCTTTGCGGTTTTTCTATTTCCAGTGATAAAAGGGCGGAAAAAGTAAGTGGTTTTGTTTTTTTCCGTAATTGGAGAGGGAAAATGTTAAATAAATTTTAAAAAAAAGAAAATTTTTTTTTCTCCTTTAGGGAGCTTTTTTGACCATTTTTGGTCGTTCGTTTGCCGGAAAAGATGATTAGGAAGTGTTTCGGGGGTAACGAGAATGAGTGGAGGAAAAAAATAAGTAATTTTAAGAAAAAGGTGTTAAGCGGGTTTTTTTTTGAGCATTCTGGTTAGGAAAAACGGAGTGTGTTTGGGAAGGTGTATGTGTCCGCGTAATCAGAGCGGGAAAAAGGTAATTTGTAAAATATGATACTTGAGCGCGCTTAGCGGCATTTTAGGGTACTTGAAGTCGGAATTTCGAAAAAAAAGGTAAGTGGCAATTTTTCCGATTACGAGGAGCGGTAGGGTGCAAAAAAGTCAAAAAAAAAGAAGAAAAAAAATTTTGTACGGGACGTTTTCCTTTGCGGTTTTTCTATTTCCGGTGATAAAAGGGCGGAAAAAGTAAGTGGTTTTGTTTTTTTCCGTAATTGGAGAGGAAAAATGTGAAATAAATGTAAAAAAAAAGAAAAATTTTTTTTCTCCTTTAGGGAGCTTTTTCACTATTTTTGGTCGTTAGGTTCCCGGAAAAGATGATTAGTAAGTGTTTCGGGGGTAAGGAGAAGGAGTAGATAGCAAAAAAAAAGTAATTTTTAGAAAAAAGTGTTAGGAGCGTTTTTTCAGCATTCATGTGAGGAAAAACGGAGTGTGTTTGGGAAGGTGTATGTGTCCGCGTAATCACGGCGGGAAAAAGGTAATTTGTAAAATATGAAACTTGAGCGCGCTTAGCGCCATTTTAGGGCACTTAAATCGGAATTTCGAAAAAAAGGTAAGTGGTAATTTTTCCTATTACGAGGAGCGGTAGGATGCAAAAAAGTAAAAAAAAAAAAAATTTTTATGGGACATTTTCCCTTGAGGTTTTCCTATTTCCGGTGACACAAAGGGCGGAAAAAGTATGTGGTTTTGTTTTTTTCCGTAAGGGGAGTGAAAAAATGTAAAATAAATTATAAAAAACAGAACATTTTTTTTTGTCCTTTTTGGGAGCTTTCTTGACCATTTTTGGTCGTTTGTTTGCCGGAAAATGTGATTAGGAAGTGTTTCGGGGGAAACGAGAAGGAGTGGAGAAAAAAAAACAGTAATTTTAAGAAAAAGGTGTTAAGTGCGTTTTTTAGGCATTATGGGTCAGAAAGACGGAGTGTGTGTGGGTAGGTGTATGTGTCCGCGTAATCACGGCGGGAAAAAGGTAATTAGTAAAATATGAAACTTGAGCGCACCTAGCGGCATTTAATGGCACTTTAAGTCGGAATTTCGAAAAAAAATGTAAGTGGTAATTTTTTCGATTACGCGGAGCGGTAGGATGCAAAAAACAAAAAAACAAAAAAAAAATATTTTTAATGGGACTTTTTCCCTTCCGGTTTTCCTATTTCCGGTGACAAAAAGGGCGGAAAAAGTATGTGGTTTTGTTTTTTTCCGTGAGAGGAGAGGGAAAATGTTAAATAAATTATAAAAAAAAGAAAATTTTTTTTCTCTCCTTTAGGGAGCTTTTTCACTATTTTTGGTCGTTAGGTTCCCGGAAAAGATAATTAGGAAGTGTTTCGGGGGTAAGGAGAAGGAGTAGAGAGCAAAGAAAAGTAATTTTTACAAAAAGGTGTTAAGCGCGTGTTTTCAGCATTGTGGTTAGAAAAAACGGAGTGTGTTTGGGAAGGTGTATGTGTCCGCGTAATCAGAGCGGGAAAAAGGTAATTTGTAAAATATGATATTTGAGCGCGCTTAGCGGCATTTTAGGGTACTTGAAGTCGGAATTTCGAAAAAAAAGGTAAGTGGCAATTTTTCCGATTACGAGGAGCGGTAGGGTGCAAAAAAGTCAAAAAAAAAGAAGAAAAAAAATTTTGTACGGGACGTTTTCCTTTGCGGTTTTTCTATTTCCGGTGATAAAAGGGCGGAAAAAGTAAGTGGTTTTGTTTTTTTCCGTAATTGGAGAGGAAAAATGTGAAATAAATGTAAAAAAAAAGAAAAATTTTTTTTCTCCTTTAGGGAGCTTTTTCACTATTTTTGGTCGTTAGGTTCCCGGAAAAGATGATTAGTAAGTGTTTCGGGGGTAAGGAGAAGGAGTAGATAGCAAAAAAAAAGTAATTTTTAGAAAAAAATGTTAGGAGCGTTTTTTCAGCATTCATGTGAGCAAAAACGGAGTGTGTTTGGGAAGGTGTATGTGTCCGCGTAATCACGGCGGGAAAAAGAAAATTTGTAAAATATGAAACTTGAGCGCGCTTAGCGGCATTTTAGGGCACTTGAAGTCGGAATTTCGAAAAAAAGGTAAGTGGTAATTTTTTCGATTACGAGGAGCGGTAGGATGCAAAAAAGTAAAAAAAAGAGAAGAAAAAAAAATTTTGTACGGGACGTTTTCCTTTGAGGTTTTGCCTATTTCCGGTGACACAAAGGGCGGAAAAAAAAAGTGGTTTTGTTTTTTTCCGTAAGGGGAGAGGAAAATTGTGAAATAAATTATAAAAAACAGAAAATTTTTTTTTGTCCTTTTTGGGAGCTTTTTTGACCATTTTTGGTCGTTCGTTTGCCGGAAAAGATGATTAGGAAGTGTTTCGGGGGTAAGGAGAAGGAGTAGAGAGCAAAAAAAAGTAATTTTTCGAAAAAGGTGTTAAGCGCGTTTTTTCAGCATTGTGGTTAGGACAAACGGAGTGTGTGTAGGTAGGTGTATGTGTTCGCGTAATCACGGCGGGAAAAAGGTAATTTGTAAAATATGAAACTTGAGCGCGCTTAGCGGCATTTTAGGGCACTTTAAGTCGGAATTTCGAAAAAAAGGTAAGTGGTAATTTTTTCCGATTACGAGGAGCGGTAGGGTGCAAAAAAGTCAAAAAAAAAGGAGAAAAAAAAATTTTGTACGGGACGTTTTCCTTTGCGGTTTTCCTATTTCCGGTGACACAAAGGGCCTAAAAAGTAAGTGGTTTTGTTTTTTTCCGTAAGGGGAGAGGAAAAATGTGAAATAAATTATAAAAAACAGAAAATTTATTTTTGTCCTTTTTGGGAGCTTTCTTGACCATTTTTGGTCGTTAGTCAGCCGGAAAAGATGATTAGGAAGTGTTTCGGGGGTAAGGAGAAGGAGTAGAGAGAAAAAAAATGTAAATTTATGAAAAAGGTGTTAGGCACGTTTTTGAGGAATTATGGGTAGGAAAAACGGAGTGTGTTTGGGTATGTGTATGTGTTCGCATAATCACGGCGGGAAAAAGGTAATTGGTAAAAAAATTGGAACTTGAGCGCGCATAGCGGCAGTTTTGGGCACTTTAAGTCGGAACTTCGAATAAAATGGTACGTGGTAATTTTTTCGACCACGAGGAGCGGTAGGGTGCAAAAAAGTCAAAAAAAAGAAGAAAAAAAAAATTTGTACGGGACGTTTTCCTTTGCGGTTTTCCTATTTCCGGTGATAAAAAGGTTGGAAAAAGTAAATGGTTTCCTTTTTTTCCGTAAGGGGAGAGGGAAAATGAGAAATAAATTAAAAAAAAAAAGAAAATTTTTTTTTTGCCTTTAGGGAGCTTTTTCACTATTTTTGGTCGTTAGGTTCCCGGAAAAGATGATTAGGAAGTGTTTCGGGGGTAAGGAGAAGGAGTGGAGAAAAAAAAAAGTAATTTTAAGAAAAAGGTGCTAAGCGCATTTTTTAGGCATGATGGGTCGGAAAGACGGAGTGTGTGTGGGTAGGTGTATGTGTTCGCGTAATCACGGCGAAAAAAGGTAATTTGTAAAAAATGAAACTTGAGCGCGCTTAGCGGCAGTTTTGGGCACTTTAAGTCGGAATTTCGAAAAAAAGGTAAGTGGTAATTTTTCCGATTACGAGGAGCGGTAGGATGCAAAAAAGTAAAAAAAAAAAAAAAGAAAAAAAAAATTTTTATGGGACGTTTTCCCTTGCGGTTTTCCTATTTCCGGTGATAAAAAGGGCGGAAAAAGTAAGTGGTTTTGTTTTTTTCCGTAACGGGAGAGGGAAAATGTGAAATGATTTATAAAAAAAAGAAAATTTATTTTTGTCCTTTAGGGAGCTTTTTTGACCATTTTTGGTCGGTAGTTTGCCGGAAAAGATGATTAGGAAGTGTTTCGGGGGTAACGAGAAGGAGTAGAGAGCAAAAAAAAAAGGAATTTTAAGAAAAAGGTGTTAACCGCGTTTTTTTAGGCATTATGGGTCGGATAGACGGAGTGTGTGTGGGAAGGTGTATGTGTCCGCGTAATCACGGCGGGAAAAAGAAAATTTGTAAAATATGAAACTTGAGCGCGCTTAGCGGCATTTTAGGGCACTTGAAGTCGGAATTTCGAAAAAAAGGTAAGTGGTAATTTTTTCGATTACGAGGAGCGAAAAAAGTAAAAAAAAGAGAAGAAAAAAAAATTTTGTACTGGACGTTTTCCTTTGCGGTTTTCCTATTTCCGGTGATAAAAGGGCGGAAAAAGTAAGTGGTTTTGTTTTTTTCTGTAAGGGGATGGGGAAAATGTGAAATAAATTATAAAAAAAAGAATTTTTTTTTTATATTTTCGGGAGCTTTTTCACTTATTTTGGTCGTTAGTTTGCCGGAAAAGATGATTAGCAAGAATTTCGGGGGTAAGGAGAAGGAGGAGAGAGCAAAAAAAAAGTAATTTTATAAAAAGGTGTTAAGCGCGTTTTTTCAGCATTGTGGTTAGGAAAAACGGAGTGTGTTTGGGAAGGTGTATGTGTCCGCGTAATCACGGCGGGAAAAAGGTAATTTGTAAAATATGAAACTTGAGCGCGCTTAGCGGCATTTTAGGGCACTTTAAGTCGGAATTTCGAAAAAAGGTAAGTGGTAATTTTTCCGATTACGAGGAGCGGTAGGATGCAAAAAAAGTAAAAAAAAAAAGAAGAAAAAAAAGTTTTGTACGGGACGTTTTCCCTTGCCGTTTTCCTATTTCCGGTGATAAAAAGGGCGGAAAAAGTAAGTGGTTTTGTTTTTTTCGGTAAGGGGAGAGGGAAAATGTGAAATAATTTATAAAAAGAAAGAAAAAAATTTTTTTTTTACTTTTAGGGAGATTTTTTGACCATTTTCTGTCGTTAGTTATCCGGAAAAGATGATTAGGAAGTGTTTCAGGGGTAAGGAGAAGGTGTAGAGAGCAAAAAAAAGGTAATTTTAAGAAAAAGGTGTGAAGCGCGTTTTTTAGGCATATGTTGGAAAAACGGAGTGTGTGTGGGTAGGTGTATGTGTTCGCGTAATCACGGCGGAAAAAAGGTAATTTATAAAAAAAATGAAACTTGAGCGCGCTTAGCGGCATTTTAGGGCACTTTAAGTCGGAATTTCGAAAAAAAAGGTAAGTGGTAATTTTTTTTGATTACGAGGAGCGGTAGGGTGCAAAAAAGTGAAAAAAAAAAAAAAAAAAATAAAATTTTTCATGGGACGTTTTCCCTTGAGGTTTTCCTATTTCCGGTGATAAAAAAGGCGGAAAAAGTAAGTGGTTTTGTTTTTTTCCGTAATTGGACAGGGAAAATGTGAAATAAATTATAAAAAAGAGAAAATTAATTTTTCTCCTTTTGGGAGCTTTTTCACCATTTTTGGTCGTTAGTTTGCCGGAAAAGATGATTAGGAAGTGTTTCGGGGGTAGGGAGAAGGAGTAGAGACCAAAAAAAAGGAATTTTTAAAAAAAGGTGGTAAGCACGTTTTTTAGGCATTATGGTTAGGAAAAACGGAGTGTGTTTGGGTAGGTGTATGTGTTCGCGTAATCCCGGCGGTAAAAAGGTAATTTGTGAAAATTGAAACTTGAGCCCGGTTACCGGCATTTTAGGGCACTTTAAGTCGGAATTTCGAAAAAAAAGGTAAGTGGTAAGTTTTCCGATTAAGAGGAGCGGTAGGGTGCAAAAAAGTAAAAAAAAAAAAAGAAAAAAGAAAAATTTTTCATGGTACTTTTTCCCTTGAGGTTTTCCTATTTCCGGTGACAAAAAAGGGGGAAAAGGTAAGTGGTTTTGTTTTTTTCCGTAAGGGGAGAGGGAAAATGTGAAATAAATTATAAAAAACAGAAAATTAATTTTTGTCCTTTTTGGGAGCTTTCTTGACCATTTTCGGTCGTTAGTTTGCCGGAAAAGATGATTAGGAAGTGTTTCGGGGGTAAGGAGAAGGAGTAGAGAGCAAAAAAAGGTAATTTTATGAAAAAGGTGTTAAGCACGTTTTTTAAGCATTCTGGTTAGGAAAAACAGAGTGTGTTTGGGAAGGTGTATGTGTCCGCGTAATCACGGCGGGAAAAAGGTAATTTGTAAAAAATGAAACTTGAGTGCGCTTAGCGGAATTTTAGGGCACTTAAAGTCGGAATTTCGAATAAAAAGGTAAGTGGTAATTTTTTCGATTATGCGGAGCGGTAGGATGCAAAAAAAGTCAAAAAAAAGAAAAGAAAAAAAAATTTTGTACGGTACGTTTTCCCTTGCGGTTTTCCTAATTCCGGTGACAAAAAGGACGGAAAAAGTAAGTGGTTTTGTTTTTTTCCGTAAGGGGAGAGGGAAAGTGTCAAATAAATTATAAAAAAAAGAAAATTTCTTTTTGTTTTTTACGGAGCTTTTTGACCATTTTTGGTCGTTAGTTTCCCAGAAAAGATGATACGGAAGTATTTCGGGGGTAAGGAGAAGGAGCAGAGAGCAAAAAAAAGTAATTTTTAGAAAAAGATGTTATGCGCGTTTTTTCAGCATTGTGGTTAGAAAAAAAAACGGAGTGTGTTTGGGAAGGTGTATATGTCCGCGTAATCACGGCGGGAAAAAGGTAATTTGTAAAAAATGAAACTTGAGCGCGCTTAGCGGCAATTTTGGGCACTTTAAGTCGGAATTTC
>JAWDGP010001745.1:70000-74437 GCA_033675545.1 Elysia crispata | reverse complement strand
TGAAAATGTTTATCAATATTGATGTAGTTTTCGGTAGCGAAAGCGTAAAAGAAATTAATGTCTTTTTGATAGTGCACAGTTTCTATATCAATAAATATTCTAGAATATTAGAATAACCACTTTTTCTAGAAAAAAATATCACGGAAGGTTCGTAGTCTCTTGGTTCGGTTTCTTTCATTATTTTTCCCTTTGTCTGTCATTTTGCCCTCTTGATTTCCATAGCTTTCTGTCCCTGTCTCGGTTTTTCCTCCTTCTCCCCTATTTTTATCTAATCCTCTTCATTTGCACTGTTTCTGTCTTTGTCTGCCCCCCCCGCCCTCAAACTCTCTTATCTTTCTGATTCACTCTCTCTGTATCATTTCTGTTCTGTAGGAAAAAATACTTTATCAGGGACCGCTAAGAAGAAAAAACATATAATTTTTATCATACATTTTTAATTATGCTTTAATCACGAATACTCAGTGTAATTAATATTATTCAATAACATACTCTATAAAAGTGAAACACATGGTCATTTATTAAAATTCTTCATACATGTATTATGAGTTTGCAGATTTTAGATTAATGTAATATAATTAATGTAGGAGTTCCATCTAAATGTAGAGAATATAGCCGCACTATACGTTTCTTTGTCTTCTTTGCTGTTTATCTATTTATCTCACTTTCACACTCTGTCTATCTTTTTATCTTTATGCCTGATTGTCTGTCTGTTTCTCTGTCAGTCTGTCTCTGTCTCTTTCTCCCCCACCTCCCTTACTCTCTGCCTTCTCTTCATATTAAAATAGAGATTTAAAAAAAAATAGTATAATATTTCCATAATGTTCATAATTCATTTACATAAATATTTTAGAAAAAAAAACATATATAAATATAATCAACGATCGACAGTAATTTGACAAATCCACATAAATTTGCAAAGCTGACCATGCTATTTTTAGGACCCCAAACGTGACATTAATATGTATAAAATGTTACAATTAGAATGATATTGTTTTTTTTATAACTGAACTGTCTTTAACTGCCATTAACTTAGGTAAAAAAAAAACAACAACATACGATTGAAACAAATACCTATCTATCTATCTATGCACATATATATATATATATATATATATATTGGTTTAGAATTGCTAACCCAGTTAACCACACATTTCTCTATTATAGGCAAAATAAATCTTCAGTATTGAATACACTCCGATGTTTATCTCACAATATTTTTTTTAAATTACGCAATGCAATTTATCTATTTGGAATTACTTAATGTAATTTAGCTAATTAAAATAAAATTCAGATTTCGTCACTTTACCCAACCTATTTTTTAGCTTAATGACTTATTGTTAAACTGGATGCATATTTAATAATCAAGTATCTTTATTACTCAAGCTTGCTTTTATAGGTCTCTGATACTAGAAAAAAAATATTAGTATTATCCGTAATATTATTGTCACTATAAATATTTCTTTCGTCGCGATACACGTAACTTTTATTAAGCTGTCTTTTATTTATGTTTTTTCTAGATTTCAGTTATACATTTAATGTTTCCAAAATATTTTTTTTTAATTTGAATTAATAAAGAAATTGTTCTTTGAAATCTAGAACATTACATAATTTGCAGTGTTCATTTTTTTAAATTTTTTTTTTTTTTGCTCAGAACTGCTATAAATTAAACCCAGACCCAAATTGAGTGCTTACTCATATTACAATAGAGCTTTCTGTTCACATCAAGCTTTTGCTCCTAAGAAACAAATGCTGCCATTGCTTTTCAAAAATCGTAATCTTCTTCGGATGAATTATTTATCGGAAGATGACTAATGCTGTTCTAGAAATTTTTTATACTTTATTAGCATCTATTTTTTATTTATATTTTTACTGGTGTCTTAAAACTTTATCATCAATCTCAATTTATATTTCTTAAAGTAAATATTAGGTCCAAATTACTTAATATTACTTTGGTACGAGGCTTCCTTTAGTCACCAAGAAGACTTTCTGGAGCTATTTTTTGACCTTTGTTTTTCAAAACAGATTTTCTTTTTCACATCACCAATATTTTTAATATTTTTTTCCTCGCAATGTTAATCTGCACATTTTAGTTCATTCCACCTTTCATTATTGGTCTTACAAAATCTGCTTCTCGAAACGTTTAAGATGACATTGAGCTGCAAAGAGGGTGCTTAAAAAAGGGGGAAAAGAGCAAGCAAACATTTGAGTCTAAGTCGGTCTTGCATCTAGGTTAAAAGCTCAAGACTCAGTGCGTAGTCCTTTTGTTCAAAGCAACTATGAAACTATACATGCGCAACTAAATACAGGCAGTGATAGTATAACTAAGCACAGAGAGTGAGACGAGATGATATAAATCAATCTTACAACGTCTGCCCTCGACGCGTGTCCGGCACTTGCTTATTCATTGTCCCAAACAACATAGAAGTCATCAACTGAAAAACTTGCTCAACAGCTTAACTTCCAGTCTATGCTTTCCTGCCATTGGACACTAGTAACAGCTTACAGCATATCAAAAGAACTAACAAAAAAGGCAAAGGACTGATACCCTGTTCTCACCTCACACGCTCAATTCATGCCTTCCTTTATCTGAATCGAATCCTCCATCTCGCACTCAGCTTTACAATAACAAGAGGCTGTGATATGCCTGTAAAAAAATTGCTTGTTCTAATTCTATTACACAAATTGACCATTCATATTACTGTATACCAAACACCATCAGTAGTTTCAATCCAAATGATTAGAGGAATTCTGGGGGCAGTGGTCTTGTCAAGTCTTTGTCAGGACGCTGTATGGAGGGTAGAGGGTAAGGTGGGGGTGAGGGCAAGAAAGGGGGAAAGGAAGGGTTATGTGGTAGAATACCGCTATCTAGTTCTTTTATTTGCAATTCGGTTTTTATAACAACCACATGCGAAGGAAGCAATTTACCATGTGCCAGCACAAATATCCTTCTTGCAACATGGTATCGACAGTCATGCCTCTATTACAATTAATTTTGTTCTTCATACCTCAGGGACTCTGGATCTCCCAAAAATGTTTTAAGAATGCTATTATTAGAATACCTTTGGGATCTCCTCCTAATAGTTTAAAGAAAGAAAAACTGCCACCTTTTGATTGATTATTATGTTTAGAAAAGATGCAAATTCAGCCGATTATCTAAGATTGAACGTAATAGGCTTAGCAGTGAAACAGCAATTTTAAGGGCGCTGCATCACTCAGTTGGAACCACACCACGCACAGGCACCGCAGTGGACAGGTTATCGTCACGGCAGGACCTAAAATTGGGTACATTGAACCACGAAACCAAAATAAATCTGTAAAATTGAAAGAAATCCAACAGCAAATCTGTTGGTGCATTAAATATTTAATATGGAAGGAAAATATGAAATGAGCTTCTTGGTTCATCGTTTTGATAACAACAAACTTTGACCATGCACCAATTTATCTATTTTTAGATTGCCCCTCGGGAGAGTACGGCCTAAAGTGCAATGAAGTCTGCAGTGTTCACTGCTTAGGAGAAAATAATACCTGTTCTCAGATCGATGGAAGCTGTGTTTACGGCTGTGATCCAGGCTACACAGGAGACAAATGTGACCAGAGTTAGTATCCAGAAATATTTAGCAAAGATTAAAGTTTATTTTTTTTAATACACCGCTTTCAGTGGGTGAATAACAAAAAGTAATATTTAAAAATATTCAAGAGTATTTTTTTTTCTAAATCACTCCGAAGAATTAAATTTTGTATAATAGAAAGAATGTAAGAGGTGCACGTCAAGGAAATAGAATGTAGCGGCTGTTTGACTTTGACTGTTTTATTTGTTTGTCTGCCCGTCTATCTCTTTCTCCCCACCTCCCCCCCACCCTCTCTCTCTCTCTCTCTCTCTCTCTCTCTCTCTCTCTCTCTCTCTCTCTCTCTCTGTCTATATATCTATCTATTATATATCTCACTCACACACACATAAATAACAAAAATATTTGAAGTATTATTCTTGCATCAATTCTTTGCAATTCGTGACAAATAACTTTTTTTGTGTATCTACTTTGTAAACATCCAAGTATTGACCTAGATCCAGAAACTGATTTAGAGCTGGGCGACAGATTAACTTAAGTATTTTGTTTGTTTTTGATAAAGCATCAAAGAAATTATACACGAAATGTATCTTTTTATGCCTCATAATATTCGTCTGTAGCATAGTGTCTAACTAGTAAATATTAATTCGGGCGATTTCAGCAAAAGTCATGAGCCACACATTTCTACGGAACGTTATTTACTTCCATGTATGTGATTTATTGAAATTTCGAGATAAATTTATTGCGGGGCAATTAGCTGCCTTCAAGCATGGTCCTTTCATTATATGCTAGAAATATACTTGAAAAAAATATATACAGCAAAACAAAAAACGAAAAAGTATTGCTATAATTCCCCCGTTATAAATTGAAT
>JAWDGP010001745.1:0-65000 GCA_033675545.1 Elysia crispata | reverse complement strand
GTTCAACTGTTCAAATGTATAATTTGTTTTGAAGAAAAGTGTCTTCCTAGTTAACATTAATTCAGGCAAACTGATCAAACGTCGTGCAGCTACACATTACTACCACATGTTAAAACCTTCCTGGGTGTGATTTTTTTAAGTTTCGAGAAAAGTTATTGCGATGAAAAAACAGCTGTCTTCAAACATGGCCTATTCATTATATGCTAGATGTATAATTAAAAAAAGCGCGAAAGTATTGCTATGTTTCCCTCTTTATAAATTGAATGCTTCATAATTATGTCATAGATCATAATTATTGATTTGCTGAATGTTTAGAAATTAACACAAAAACCGTTCGAACTCTTAAACAGTAACATGCTATTGATCATTTATTATTTTCTTCAATAATAACAATATTGTAGAATTTCATACAGTTATATTAAAATTGTATATCTATTAGGATGTGACCAAGGAAAGTATGGGTACAAATGTTTGGACAGGTGCAGCCCAAACTGTGCTGGACAAAACAGGTCCTGTGATCATGTCACCGGCACTTGTGATGAAGGTTGCCAACTTGGATACCACGGGCACAAATGTAGAGCAAAATGCCCCCAAAAGTGTGCCGGACTTAAAAACCAATGTTACCGTTACAATCACACCTGTGTCCTTGGTTGCGACCCTGGATTTTATGGAAGTCGTTGTAGAAGTAAGTGCAGCGTTGACTGCCGTGGAAATAAAAAGTGTGATCAAGAAAGCGGAGCATGTGATAGCTGCAGCGCAGGGCGTTATGGAAAGACATGTAACATGAGTTGCAGCATTCACTGTGCTGGACCAAACAAGGGATGTCACCGTGACAGTGGAGCGTGTGATGCTGGCTGTGAGCCAGGGTACAAAGAAGCAACATGTACTGAACGTAAGTGAAGATTGGACCTTGATTTATTACGAAATAAATGTAAATGTAAATCTTCTCATTCCTAATTTAAAGGCAGGAATTCCTTATTTATGTGTACAATTTACTTTAACTTTGTGTTATTTCAATTTACTTGAATGAAAAAAAAATGTTATGTTCCATAGAATATAAGTTGTAATAAAACTAATAATAAAGTAAATATGAAGTGGAAGGCACTGATCTAGGACAAAAAAAACTTTTGTACCTCTGCTTTTTCATTAGTGCCAACACATTTTTTTTCTTTTTTTTCTTTTTTTTTTTTTAATTGGCTGTAATAACAATCTTACACGTTCGCCAAGTAGGAAATGTGTATATTTGGGAAACAGTGTTTTTTTTTTTTTGCGTTTCATATCAATGTCCACTTTGTTATACACAAAAGTCTCTCTTTGTTAATTGCTATGAAATATATATATATATAAAAATATATATATTTATATATCTTTGCCTTTTTGAATGAATTAGCGAGCTGGCATGGAATTGTGAAACAAAAAAAAAACAACAACAAAACACTGCACATATTTAAAAAAAAAACACTTGTAATAACGATAAATTAGTTTTAAAAGACCATAGTTTTCGAAAAATAGAGCCAAGAAGAAATAGTTTATTGATTATATTGTCTGTGTTCTGGATCGACAAAAGAGCTTCTTTAAGATACTTAAAGAGTCAACAAGCTATATTGTTTGATCCTATTAAAATGCGATTATTTTAATTCGTGTACCTTGTCGGCAACGAGCTAAAATTACTTTAAATAAGATGCGTAGAAAAATAAAGATGTATTGTAACTTATGGTATCAACATTAGCTTACTTTCATTTCAAAGTAGTTTTATGTTTTCTAAAATGGGTCCTGTGAAAAAAAAAAACAATGTGTGTATGTTATTTAGCGGCCTTGTGTAAAGGAGAAAAAATTTATGGGGTAAGAAAAAAATTCTGGGCAAGAACATATTCTAGGAATGTGCAATCTTCATTAAAATACCATTGTAATCGGAATATGTAATAATCTCTACGAATTATAGTCGAAAAATGAAAAATTCAAGTGTCCAGAGAGCATACGGAAAAATAATGTAAGCCACTAGGTTGGTGGAAAACCTATGTAGTTGAATTGTTTTGGACAGATTCGAAAAGTTGAAGAGCAACAAACATATAAATTAACTAGTTGTTTTTTTCCTAAAAAAATATATTGTCCAAGTTTTCATGTTATGCAAATTAAGATAATTGACACTTCCTTCTCTCTTTAAACAAACAGTGCCTATGGGTTTAAATAAATCATATAACTTGACTTACTTTGACTTAGAGCCTTCCGCGTCTCAGTCGTCCGACGGGGGCGCTTCGGCAGCTTTTCGGATTCTCGTCGACAGTTCTCTCCATTGCTGTCTGTTCTGGGCGATGCATCTTAGGTGTTCGAGGTCTTCCTAGTTGTGAGTTGTAGTGTGTTTTCTTGTAGTCTTGATAGGTCTTTGTTGAGGACGACTGGTAGTGTTGTTAAAGGGCGGCCCCGAAACTTTTTTCCGTGTGTGGCGAAATAGCTGTTCATTGATTTATTAGCAGGTATTTCAATATTTCTTCTAAGTATGTGCCCGAAAAGGCGCCACCTGTTCTCAAGTATATAAATAGAAAGGGGGTGTTCCTCGCACTTGTTGTAAAGAGATGAATTTGTGATTTTAACGGGGTATTTGATGTTGAGAACTTTCCTTAGCTGTTTACGATGAAATGCATTTAATTTTTCTTCTTCAGATTTTGTCAGTGCCCAGGTGCCGCAGTTGTAGACAAGTATTGATTTTACGAGCGACCTGTATAATTTCAGCTTGGTCTTTCTTTTAATCTTATCTCCTTTGATCCAGACATTTAAAAAGCTTTGTCAGTGCTGCATTGGATAGTCGTTTCCTCCTCTCAACGTCTTCTTCGTCGCCTATGAGAGTTCCAACTTTTTTTATATAACTAGTTCTTTCAAAATTCGACGAGTCCAAGGAAGTTAACGCAACTTATGTTTCTATTATAATGGGTAGAAAAACTAACACCTTCATACAGCATAGGTAGTTTAAACGTTTTGAACAAATGCAATAAAACACGATAGTCAGAAACATATTTTTTATTGGCCGTTTTTCATTTCATATCATTCTCAATGAAAAAAATAATTATGATACCCCACTAGAATGTTCCAGTGGTTACCATGGTGATAAATGTGGCAAGGTCTGCAGTGAGCAGTGTGTTGGACACTCCTGTCACCATGTCAACGGTAGCTGTTTGCATGGCTGTAAGAAGGGTTACCAAGGTTCTTCATGTACTCAGAGTAAGTCGCTGATTTATGTCACATTTCGCACTTTTTTGTTTCAAATAAAGGAACTCTCTCATAAACGTGTTTTGGTCCTAATTAGATATATTGAGAGAATGTTAAATGCATATCATATTTTTTCTCTTCTAGTTCCTACTTTAGTTTGAAAGCTGCGTTCTTCAATTATGCTCTGCACAATCCTCTTCAAATTTATTTATATATTTTCACTTGAATCAAGTAACTTAAAAAATACAAATCGGGTAAAATCAATGCAAGCGTACATGTCCAAAAAATATACATATTGCAATATCTAATCAACGCAAAGATTACGCGTTTTATTTTTGCAGAGATTTTATGATAGGAGGACTGCTATCTTTGAAAAACAAATTTCGAGCAACGCAATTATTAAGTGCATTGCGCTATCAAAGTTAAAAAAGAGTTAATTAAGTAATTTTCAAAATATCTTTGAAAAAAAAGGAAAAACGATGCTTCATCTTTCTTCTTATTCTTCCTATGCCCTAGAGCCATAAGGCTAAATTTTAAGCCAAAATATTCAAAGTCTTTCTTTTTTTTATAGTTTATGCCATTTAAAGACTGGGTGTAATAAAAATATTATGGAAACACGTGCAGTCTGCCACTATATATTTCATTTCATATACTTCATTTGATGATGGTGTGCTTTACCAGTAGATTATGTTTTATTTAAAGAATCCATAATAATGTTGCCATACAAACTTAAAATGAAACTGATTACCAAGGAGAGAAAATAAATTTCATCAATTTTAAACTTTTTCAACATTTCAAAATCCAAAGTAGCAAAATTTACAGTACACCTCCTTTTTGGCATACCTATTTGAATCTATTCATGATTCAATTGGGTGACATAGAATAGCAAGTCAACGAAGCTATTCTTTAGTAGCTGTTAAGGATTGGCGGGAATCTATATTATCTAGAGCAATTGGCTTGAGAACTGTAGTAGCGTCGTAAAAACTTTATGAAATACTCTTGGTCAAATGAATGAAAAAAAAGACAAAGAGATACCAACAAATTTAAAAGGAACTATTTCATGAATAAATGAATATTGGCTTCAAAGAGAAATCTCCCGTCACAAATGGGGCTTTTTGTTATTTCTTTTTCTTTCTTTCTTTCTTCATTTTTAACTTGCTCGTTAAAAAAAATGGAGCTTCTTTTTACACACTTCACAACTATAAGTGAATTGTCTATATTTTCAAACGTCTAAATATAATAGATGGATATTATACGGAATCGAACATAAACTTAAAATAAATTCACTGTAAACTCTAATGTATTCGGTACTAAAAAAGCATTTATATATGTTGAATAGATCCATGTCGGCACACATTCAAGGGTTTTTGCAGATTTGCGCTTTTTTATTTTTTACACAGTTTCAAAGACATACCCTCACTTGTGTAAATATCTATTCAAGTAAGTCACGCAAAATAATGTAAAACAATGAATAAAAGCTGGACCAAAGAGGTAATAAAAAGTTCAAGATGGTTTGCATGTTGCCAATACTATTACAAAAAGAATATTAATTACAAAAATACTGGATTAAATGGAAACAAAAACGTTCAGATGCCAAACCGGCCAAACTGGTTTGGAGCCTTCATCTAAATAGACGCACCTTTCTTGCTTAAACTTTATGGAAATAGGCTTTTTTTCCTGTGGGGTTCTTTTTATATTTTGTTCTGTTCCGTTAAGTTGCGTGCCAAACAACTATGTTTGTTCATACGTAGTTGTTTCATGACATTAGCTGAGATGCTATAAACCCTTTCAAATAAGGGCGAACCATATAACCATTAGCTCAACAATGAAAAAGATGTTATAACCCTTTTATCTTATAAAGTCTTTTTATATCATGTGATGTCCCATGAAAACTTTTTAAAAATCTAGCGCTTCCCAACAGATAACTTGAAACTGCAGATTCTTTTAACTGGAAAGCTGACTCGTCCCTCTTTTGAGCTTACGTTCAAATTCGACCTCTAATTTTCAGCCATGTTTCACATGCTTTCTCGGCTGATGTAATTTTATTGTAAGGAATGTCCTTGTACTTAGAAAAATAACCAAATATGCACAAGATGAGAACATAAGAAATGCTGCAGGGGCCATCTATCTATCTATCTATCTACCTCTCCCTATCTCTCTCTTTTTTTTCTCGCTATCTCTGTCTCTTTCTCTCTCTTTCCCGCTCTCTCTCTGTATGCATATATATCCCTTTCTACCTATGTAGTGATTTATCTATCTGTAAATCTGATATGTCTCGATCAAACAATCACAATTAGTATCGGGTTTCCCCAAATCTTTCAAGATCCCCGAATCAAAGTACTAGTGTGTCTTAAGCCAACCAAAGTCAAGCTTATCTGGCTAGCTAGACAGGAACAAAAGAACTACATAGTATACAATCATTATTTTACCAAGACGTTCTAATAATAGCACGAATTAGAATATGTTTGTTATACTATAAGAATTAAAAATAGAATAGAAGTTTCTGAACTAGAATATAGCCACTAAAGGGGCGGAGAATCGGTTTCGCGCTAATGATTAATGGCCAATAAAAAATTGTAACATTTTTACAACAAGCAAAGGATGCGTTTAACTATCAACTTCCAAGTAGGCCTAGCATAAAGTCAACATCAAAATTCAAATACTAAGTAACCAAAATAAGACTGTCTTATTCAAGAAAACTCAATCAAAACATAATTCAATCAATATAAAATTATATAATCACTAAACTTTACATCATATCTCATATATATATATATATATATATATATATATATATATGTATATATATATAATACAAATAGTGTAGTACAAGAACTTGTACTTCCTGAAAACGTACATTTTTGGTAAGACAATCTTAATAAGAAATATTATTTTACGTTCCACCGCCACTTTTGTTGACTGCTTCAACTGTTCACTTCTATACCAATTAGTGAGACCTAATTAACACCCTCATAATCAGAGAGCAAAGCTGTTGAATCTGTCATCAGAAACATATTTAATGTCTGCTAGTATACTGTATGAATTCCTATTAACGGTATATTAAGCCAAGTACGATCATTAGAAAAGATGAATGCCACTAATGTTATTATAGAAGGTTTTTGATTCAGAGTATGCTTTGCAAACATTTGAGCGATCACTCTTCTTTACCTCAATCATAATGCTAGGCATCTAGAAATAAATCTCGCTATTAATTGAATCAACACCTATTCAATCATCTCATAAATGTTTTCCAAGGGTAATCTTGCAGTGTTGAAAAGGTCGAATGACCTGACGTGGAAAATTACATTATTTTAATACCAACAAGTTATTGTCCCTCATAAAAAGAAATTCGTCAAGGTGCATTTAAACTTACAACTCATTGATCGAGCTGACACCTTCAGTGTCCATTCTTTTAACATGAAGCCGCATGAAATTAAGATTGTATTAGTTTATTGTCACTTAATGTTTCACCTAAATTATTCCCATATATATTCTTTGTATGACATTTCAATTAAAGTTAATACCCCGAAGCAGGTTTCCTTCTCTAGCGTTTCTTATGGTAGCTCTCTTGAGGCTCATTGAGACAGGTTGTAAAAGAAAAAAAAATGTATCACTTTCTGTTGACATTATACTTTCTGAGCATAATAAATTCATCAATACCATTGACTTTGTGTTCGGTTGGCACAGGACCTATGCACACAAAAAACTCCATTTTTCAAAGAACATTTTCCTTTTTTTTTTCCAAATCCATTATATTTTTTATACCGGTTAAAAAGCGCATTCTTTAAACATATGGTGTTTGTAAATAAAAAAATATTTCTCAATTAACTTAGTTTTTTTAGTGAAGCATACTAAATCTTGTTGAAGTACAAGAAAGAAGAGGCGAGTATTTCCAATGTATTTTTTTTTCAAAAGTTTTGAAAATGGATCTGCAAATGAATTTGTGTTTTTACCCCAAAAAAATGTTTTTGATTTTTCATAAGGGTACGAATTAAATATATTTTATAACTAAGATGACGTCACGTTCAGCACCTGTAATAAACCAGTTGATATTCCTTAGCGGGTGTTCTATTTATGGAAATCCCAGGCGACATTTTTTCCCTTTCTTTTTTTTGTGCTCGTTAATAGGAAGAGCGATGTATGCCATTTTCTCTTCCAAATCTATCTATCATTCTATAATACTACTTGAATTATTTTAAATTTAAAAATGGAGTGGGGGGGGGGAGGAGTTTTAAATTTCTACACGACACTTCCAAATCTTAGAGCTAATTGCGTACAATTTGTTATGTTCTAATTAAAATGAAAGATTAGAAACATACACGGTTACTTCTTTTTTTATCGTGGTATTGGCGAGATATGTTTAGGTTTTAGCAGAAATTTTATGGTCAGGAGATTCACTTCGCAAAATAATATCAAATGAGTACGGGGCTGAATGTAAAAATAGTTACAATTCTGGTAGGACACATTTGTGATATGAGATTTGTGGGCTTTTTCCATAGTTACTTTGGTATTCGATGGAATAGAGCTTATACATTGGGGAGCTAGATAACAGAGAGTCTGCAGAGAAGAAATCTCCCTTATGGTGAGGATTTCGGCCCTAAATTCTGATACTCAACAGGGACCGGGCCTTTTTTAGGACATGACTCCCAGGTGTCTCCCCACAATTTTTTTTTGCACAGCGCCATATTCGAATCCACACTGTCATCTTTGACGGATTACTAATCCGTTAACTAGTTTACCATCTAGATTGATCATTGTATAGAGAACTAAATCATTCTCAATACAACGATTCGGAAAACATTTTGAATATCATCTAAACATTAATTAAAATTTGAAACCATAGTTTGAACAGACTTGCAGTTGTTTTGAGCGTAAGATTCTCAATTTTTCTTTTTTTTTTTCTTCTTTCGTAAATTCCATTTTTTATGAAGCCCAAATATTTTAAGATAAATTACAGAATGACTTAACCACCGGATTGTCTTGTGTTTGTTTTGAAATAAGGCGGCCGCTTGATGTGAGTTAGAATATAGCAATGTCATATGATCATTTATGCTAATCAAAATCAAAATATTGAAAAACAAATATGAAGCGACTGAAATATAATAGAGTGCGTGTAAAGATCTAAACTAATATTAAATAATCTGTTTTGAATTTTGTTTATAAACTACACATGAAAGATCGAATTTGCACTCTATTAAAATTGGGATAACGCGCAATCATGTAGTAGAACCGAATTTCCAAAATACAAATCCGAGTGATCTATACGCTTAATCCGTTTATTCTTTCAAGTTTAAAGTTTTCATGATTTTAATTCCAAAACCAGTAACAATTTACATCAAATGCGGTATTATTTTGGTGTAAAAACACACCTTGCTGTCCGTTCTTTTACAACCTTAAATTCATGAACCGTTCGTCAGTCTTTTTTACAAGTTATGGTACTTTTTCAAGTGTCGGCAAAAAATTAAGCCACAACCTAAGAATAGAGTGGGTAAAATTATTTTTTTTAAAGCTAAGTAAAATCATTTTTTTTAAAATCTGGTATAACTAGAACACTATTCTTAACAGTTATTCATAGCCTAAACAAAACTCTAGTCGTCATTTGCTCTACCCACAAAATCTAGTTGATACTCTTTTGTAAGCAGTAATTGATTTCAATTTCACCAATTGATAGTTTAAATTCAATCAACTTTCTAAGTTTCTGAAATTCATATATATTCTTGTTGAAACTTGCCTAGTACTGCTTTTTACAAGGAAGAACTCATATTCATACATTCTCATTAGTCTGCTTAAGGAATTTTCCAATCAAAATAATTGGTGCTATCAGATTCTAAGATTTTAACCAAGAATATCGATGTGACTATCTATTCTGCAGAATGCACAAAAGGTCACTATGGTAAAGAATGTTCAAAGACATGCAGTGACCACTGTGCTGGAGAAGGACATCTCTGTCATCATGTCACTGGTACTTGTAACCTGGGTTGTGATCCAGGATATCAGGGCGATTTATGTACAAATAGTGAGTTTATCAAGGCTATCAAATATCTTAACTCTTAATTTGTATAATAGATAATTATGTGATACTGCTAAAATAAAATGATTGTTAAGCAAACGATCAAAGACTTCTCAGATCAGAGTCAGTTCTAGGGAGTGGAAATAAGTCAGTCATTCCCTCGGCAAGCCTGTGGGAGATCTTTGGGCAAGTGACCATCACAACCAAACTCCCCTCTCAGTCACGATGAAGCCATGAACAGCAGCTGATGTGTGAGTGTTAAGCAATTGAGAAGATGTCAATAATGGCAAAACACTCAAGCTGGGCAAGCAAGTGACTCCAGTTTATGGGTCAAATGTTTGGGACATCAACTCAGCACGTGCAACGCTCCTGTAGAAGGTAACTGTTACCCACTATAGGTATCTTTCCAAAGATCAATCATAACAAAACACAATATTTTATTCAAGACAGAAAATAAACAAAGTTTTTGAGTGGTCTGCGACTAGCAGCACAGTCTCGTCCGGTACGGATTGTCATATGCCGCAGGTGACACCCGATCGTTATCAGGTGTTAGCGCGCAATATGAAATCAAACGAATAAGGTAATATGAAATGTGATAGCAATGCCAGAACAGGGAGAGTAAGATAATATCAAACAAAAAATAAAAAGGGTATAAATTAATACTATTGGCATGCGGGTAGTTAGCGGTCAAGCTGCAGGCAAGATAATACAAAGAACGCTTGAAATATTCTACTCAAGAGGTACAGATCAAGAGAATAAAAAACAGTTGCTATTATATTGGACCAAGGCATTGAAAAACCAGCCAAAGGATATCGGGCACTATACGGTTTAGTTTTAACTTTAAAGATTGCAGGAAAACTATAGTATCATCTTAACATCATTCAAACATACGCACTAACATCAACTAATAGCGATGAGAGCCTAGAAATATTTTATGAAGATCAAGAGCAAGCAAAAGCACAATGCAGGCAGCAAGACCATGTGATCATTATTGGCGATTTTAGTGCAACAGTAGAAGAGAGAGAAGGAAATGAAGTTGGGTCTCGTTGACTGTGCAGCAATAATATACGAGGAGAAACACTTGTTGAATGGCGTCATACCAACAACCTTATTCTTGTAAACCCATGGTACCAAAGATCAATAAGAAAATGGACGGAAAAGCCCAGGCGATGGAAGGAAAAAAAAAAACAAAAAAAACAGACTGATAACATCCTGCGCTTTTCTCAGCAAAGACCAACCCTGAGATTACTGTTATAATGATGATGTTCCAGTGATGGCTAACTTTTAACAGATTCTCAAGAAAACCCGGAGTAAACCTAAAATAAAAAAAAACTTGATTTGGCTTCATTTAAATCCAACAGGACCCATCTAGAGAAGTATCTTGTGGTTCTTAAAAATAAATTTAAAGTTTCAGGAAAAGGATAAAATGAACCAACAATGGGCAAAGTAAAAGAAGCAGTTCAAGAAGCAATAGCAGAACAAATACCTAGAATCGGTAAGAAAACGAAAAAAAAAAATGGATGAATGAGTATATTTTGGGTCTTTAGAAAAAAGGAAGCAAGTAAACAGTAATATGGAAAAATGCAAAACTTTGAATAAGGACATCAGAACAATAAAGTGATGAAGAAATAGCGAAATTGATCAACGACAAGTGCAGAAACATCGAAATAATTATACCTCGTAAGCACTGAGTACACAGTGTACAAAACCATTTAAGAAACCTCTGGAATGAAACATTGCTTATCTAAGGATGTCTTAAGTTAGGAAAGTGACATAATTTTTAAAACAGGAAAAAAAATTGCTAGGCGGATGGGCAGATTACATAAATGAACCACAGAGAGGATCACCATGTAACGAAGCGAAATTTTGCTTGTCCACTTACCATGAAATATGAGACCTGGGCAGAAAAAAGTTGAAATTAGGCACAGACAATAATTGACTGGAACCTGGAGAAGCACTTGAAGACTATGGAATTGATAAAATCGCAACAGTGCTCGACGAAATACATGACCAGAGTCCACCAGACATTTCCAAATCTATGTTCATAGCTCTGCCAAAAAAAATTTAGTGCAACCACCAAAATACTTTTAAGAATGCACGTCAACAACAAAATCAAACTAGTAGTAGTAATAACAAAGTGACAGTGTGGCTATGTAGAAAGAAAGGTTAGAACAAAAGCAATCAACATTCTCCGAACTACAATTAAATGACCTCTGGAAGTTCAAAATTAGTTTTTTGCGCTATCAAGGCATTTTATCAAGGCATTTGATAGAGGCCATTGTCATGTGATAAACACATACTTAGCACAGTTGAAGATGGAAAAGATTTGCTAGAGATCCTAAACGTGTATGGAGAACAGACAGCAGCAATGCGAGTTGATGGAAATCAGCTTGCTTAAAAAAATGCAGGCTGGTGACAGACGAAGATGAGTGCTTTACCCAAATCTTTTCTCTCTGTACAGTAAAACAAGTTTGCGAAACCTAAAAGGATAATATGCAATAAATGTAGGAGGGCACAACGTAAACAATTTAATTGATGACACTATGTAAATTGCGAAAAAAGGAAGACTTGCAACAATTTTTAGACGTTCTTAAAGAAGAGAGAAACAAGAAAATGTTTGTATTGAATAACGAAAAGACAGAAGTATTGGTCGTCCATTTAAAAACAAAAAACAAATAAGGAGTGTCCACTGAGCCACATCTTTATCAAGTGAATGCACACAATCAAAGTGATCAGTTCAATTTACTTGGGTACTTTAATGTTAAGCAAAGAAAATGAATCAAGAAGAGCGAAAGCAAAAAGAATTCCCAGATAATAAAATTGTTAATAAAAAGTAAACAACTTCCATTAACACAAGAAGAAGAGCCCTGGAAAAACGGCAGGCATTTTTTTTTTTGCAATGTGGTAAGAGAGAAACTAGAAAACACTTGCAACACCTTGAATGATCGATGGGGAATGCAGCAGGGGAAATCAGGGTGAAAAGATGTATAATCTAACAAAGTGGCTTAAAGTTGGACACATGGCAGATGCACTAAAAGTGATGGGGAACAGAGATGCGTGAAAGGTCATGATCGCCTGCGCTAAAGAGTAGGGCGCCTGATTGATTTAACGTGTAAATGATCCATACATCATTGGAGTAAGAGGAGTCAATCGTTGCTTTCTGTGTTTCGTGTAAAATGGGCAGACCTTGTGAAATGTTGAAGTACACAAATCGGGTTTCTAAATGAAGTAAAATATATAGATGGCTTTGGGTACGCAAGGAAGAAGAAGACGCTTATAATTTTAGAACTGAGATAATTATATTTTTGAATTTTTTAACTCAAATATCCAACTTTCTTTCAATTCAAACTAACTGAAAATAAATTGAAAAGTCTCACAAAGTAAACTGTTCATCACAAAAGCAGGTAATACAGCGCAACATGCAAAGGTTTAACGGTGATAATTCAGCGCAAATTAAAAAGAATATTTAATATGATTGTATGAATAAATAAACAGTATATTGTGTAAGACTTATCAACTTAGCATACCATTCTTCTCATATAATTTTGAGCCTGATTGCCATTGATGCCATTTTTGATTAATATGTCTTATTTAATTGTTTCTTCTCATAATCCTTCCAAAATGTAATGTTATACATCATGGGGCTATAATTGCAGTAAGAAATTCAACGCTAAGTGTGTAAACCACAGTTTTACTCACATGACAAGAGAGTGTTATGGTTGGGTCGATAGTTACTGGGATGGATTTTGTGATCATAGTAGATTTTCGTATCGATGTCTTATCATGTTTTCTGTTATACAATGTAATTTAAATTGTTGCATTAAATTTACTTGCGACGCTGTGAAAGTCCTTTGCAATATTTTTTTTTTTACATAATGCGTGAAACTTTAATCGTAACATAGCCTCTATTTGTGAATAAAAAGAAGTGTACCGCCTAAGAATCGCCTCAGAAAAGACGTAAACCTTTAGCTCTTTTGGATAAACTTTCTTAACAATGTGCATGGCATAGGTTGAAACGATTTTAAATACATTTTTGAATATTCCATAAGAATAAGCTTTCCATTTTGCAAAAAAAAAAACCGATCTTACACTATCCTTGTGAAAAAAAAGCTTGCGATGTATGAAATGTAACCAAGCAGCTACAGGGAAAGATTCTTGATTATAAATAATGTGTATAGGTTGTTCATGAAATTGTATTAAAAATGATTTGTATTCAGTCACATTTGCCTTTAACATTTACAATTTCCACAAATATCATCTTTGTAAGCCATGTCTGTCAAAGTTAATGGCCAGAATCAGGTTTCCTTCTATAGCATTTGCTTGTTTACGCACATCGAGATAAAATCGAATTATAAAAGGGATCACCACTGTTTGTTTAGGGATTTAACAGAAGGGGAAAAACAAGAAGATCACTATAAAATGTTTAACGTTGAGACTATAAAGGTGTGCGTTGTAACTCTATTCTAAAGAATAACAAGAGGGAATATCAATTAATCCAGCAAAAAACACGTCTGTGCTATTATTTTACGTTCTATGTCAATAACTGTATTTTCCCGAGTTATTATAGAATTGGTGAGCATAAAATGACTTTTGTTATCTTTGATGCCTTTTTGGTTCAAGGTGCATCTTACTTTATAAATTCGCATTTTAAAAATAATTTGGATGATCTGATTTATTTTAGGGTTGTCATTTCACAACGTCTTATATTACCTAGTGGTAAGTCACAGGTTCTACCTGCAGTTAGTGTTAGCTTATCAATCTAAAGCGTCTTCTAAATAGCACATTGGTGGGGATCCAAAGTAACAAAAATAAGTCTTGGTTAACTTTGTTTCATTGAATCATCCCAAATCTCGAAGTAGATAGATATAATGGACGTGAGTAATACACAAACGTAATATTTTACGTTTTCAGGGTTTATTCACACGCGAAGTGTTGTTTATGACAAAAAATGTTTTGGGACTCCTTATTGGAACTGTACTTAAAACTACCAAAGGTTTTCTAACTATGGTCAGATCTCAGTCATCCTCGTATGATAGTGAACATTTTATACAAGTAATTTCCGCGTCATAGTTTATAACGTTCTACTAGTTAATAAGAGAATAATTTTTAGCCTTTTCCATTAATATATAAATCCATTTATCGTTCCTTTCAAAATATTCATTATCAAGATAAACTTTGAGATATGATTATCATATTGTTTTGTATCATCTATAGATTTATAATATAAAGATCGTAACGTGAAACATATTGTAATGGGTCATCAGATTTTTTGGGCCGCTAATTAAAAAAACAAAAAAAAAAAAAAAAAAAAAAAAAAAAAACACAAAAAAAAAACCATGGAAAAGCTACGCTCCATCACGCGATTTAACGTGGGCATATTTCTAAATCCCAAAGTTTATTAGATATTAGATATTAGATCTTTAGCAGATCTCTAGAGTGATCTTTATCTAAATATCTAGGTTAGACTGTCCATCTTTGTAAAAAAATGTGGACTCTTAATCTATCTAGATGTGGAATCTAATCTAGGCCTTTAGAATGTGGTTAAAGTCAATAATTTGTTATGGCTAAGGGGGAAGAGGGGGATGAAAAGGCTAACTTGAAATCGAAGGGACCATAGAGGCATGGTAGCTTCAAAGAGGTAAGGCGGAGCCAGGAGTATCTGGTGTATGAAGCCTGAAGCTTCTGGTAGAGTAGTCGTCATAGCAAGAGCGGCGGTAAGGAAGCTGCAAAGCCTGAGAGAGGTAGTTGGTTTTGGATCTTGGCAGCCATGACAACCAACTTCAAGACATGTTGATGTTGCAAAGATGATTATATTTTTGCTAGTTTACGTAGATCTAGATTTAGTTATATACGTTGTGAGAATACTATAAATGGTGGTAGAAGTATTGAGCTCATTTCTACTTTGATTTAGTTGTAGATTTAGATTAGTCAACAGATCTAGAAATTCTGTCATTCAGGCTCTGTCTGGAGCTATTGACTTAAAAACTTATACTAAATTGAAGAATGATACACAGATAGCCAAAGCTTATCCTGTTTCGGAGTTATAAATTGAAGGTGTGGGAGGAGAATACTTAGAGGAGAGAACTTGCCAAGCTGACGCAGTAGTTCACAAGTTACCAGAAAGTATGAGCGGCATGTTTCGCTAAGCATGCAAAAGCCTCAATAAAGAACAGCATAATCTGGTAGAACAGCTGCCTATGACTCATGCAGGGGTTTTCACAGAAAACGATCTTGATCTGGGAACATTCAGAGCAGTGAAACACGTCATTAACACTGGTGCGGATCTTTGAAACATAAGCTACGCCCCACGCCATTGCATTTTGCAATAGAAGAGGAAGAGCATTTAAACAAAATGTTAGCAGCAGGAGTCATTCAACCATCCTTTTCTGCTTGTGCTGCAGCACCGGTTCTAGTTAGAAAAAAAGGATGGTAGTGTACGGTGGTGCGTAGACTAAAGGGCTCTCAACAAAATACCAAGAAAAAATTGTATACAATCTGCCTTTGATAGAAGATTGCTAGAATGCTTTGGAAGGTATCTACTGTTTTCCAAGTTGGATTCTAACTCTGCTTACTGGCAAATTGCATAAGACAGAGATTCAAGAAAGAAATCTGCATTTGTCATAAAAAATGAGTTGTTTGAGTTTGTGAAAATGCCTTATGGGTTATGTAACAGCCCTACAACATACTCGAGAGCATTGAATTTAGTACTATGTGGTCTCACATGGAAAACGGTTTTGACATTTTTAAATGACGTTTGCGTGCTGGAGAAAAAATTTTAAGAGCATCTTGTGAATTTGTGAGAGGTACTTTGTAGGTTCAGCTCTTACGGGTTAAAACTAAAACCAAGGAAAAACAACTTGTTTCAAAAAGACAAAGACGTTTATTTTTTAGGACGTATTATTTGTTGGCGAGGAGTATAAATGAGCCAAGACTCAATAGAAGACGTGCAGAAATGGCCTAGGCCCAATGATTCTAAAAAGGTCTTGAAATTTTTAGGGTTAGTCAACTACCACAAACAATTCACAGATTTCTCTAGTTTAACAGAACCTTTATACTGAATATCAAGTACCAAAACATATTGCTGGACCCAGGAACAAGAGGAATCCTTCAAATCGCTAAAGAAAATGTTGGTGAGTCCGCCAGTCCCATCTGTACCAAGTTGTGACGACAAGTTTATCTTAAATACAGATGCATCGGATAAACCTATAGCAGTAGAGCTAATACAGGTGCAAGGCGTCGAGAAAGGGACATAGCTTATGGAGGTTTTACCCTAATTCCAGTGCAAAGCCGTTACTGTACAACAAGGAAGGAGCTGCTGGCCATTGTCAGTTTTACGCGTCAGTTTAGGGTTTATTTGTTGGGTCGAAAGTTCGGGATCAGGACAGATCATGTCAGTTTGATATGGTTAATGAATTTTAAAGAATCGCAGGGTCAAATTGTTCGCTGGATGAAGGAGTTAGCCCGTATGATATGGAAATATCGTCAAGGAAAACAGCACCTCAATGCGGATGCTTTGTCGCGGATGCCAGTGAAGAAAGGCTGCTACCATTATCAGAGAAAAAGAAATACTGAGTGATCTACCCTGTGGGGGATGTAAATATTGCACCAGGGCTCACTTGTAGAGGCATGTATTTTTTTCAGGACGTATATGATGTTTTACCACTTGCAGGAACTGCAACGACTGCGAATCAAAATCCTCGCATTGCTTCAGTGCAACGCCAGGCACAATTGTTAGATGCATGTTCTCAAGAGAACTTACAGAACGAACCGGTTACGGATCCAGAGGTACCTCCAATATATAATTGGCTTAAGAATGGGATTAGCCCTACGCAAGGTGAGATTGTACTGTCTTCCCCTGCTGCAAACTTTTTGTGGATTAACAGAGAAATGTTAATGATAGAAAATTGGGTAATATACAAAACGGAGGAGGAGAAGAAGCTTGCTTCGTACCCAAAGTTCGTCAAGACAAAATTTTGCATCTCCGCCACAACATACCAATGTGAGGCCATCAAGGGACAAAGAGGACTAAAGAAAAGGTGCGGGAGGCGTTTTTCTGGTATGGCATCATCCACTGTGTTCAAAATTTCATTCCCACCTATGGTGTCTGCAATAAAAACAAGAAACGTACGAGGCATACGAAGAGACCAATAACATTTTACCATGCCAGCGCTCTAATGGAACGAGTGCATCTTGATTTTCTGGGACCACTTCCCATAACAAGCGGCGGAAATGAGTATGTCTTGGTAATGGTGGATAAGTTCACTATATGGATAGAATACATGCCCTTACCATCACAGTCTGCAGAGTTAACAGCTAAAGCGGCTTTAAATGAAGTTTTGTAGGTTGGGATGTCCTTTTAAAATACTCACAGACGAGGGACGGAACTTTGAAAGTGAACTGTTCAAATCCCTTTGTAACTTGCTACATATCCACATGGCTAGAACCACAGCCTACCACCCCTCTTCCAATGGACAGCTTGAAAGGTAAAACTAGAGTGCTGATGGATGCAGTTAGATGTTTTGTCTCTTATCATCAACGGGGCTGAGAAGTTCTTTTGCTCCAAATCGCAGCAGCGCTAAGATCTTCAGTAAATAGAAGTACAGAATTTACACGAAACCGTCTCATGTTAGGTAGTGAAATGACAATGCCAGCACATCTAATTTATGGTCAGGGTTTTTGTCAAGGGGGTACGAAGAAGGATACAGAGGGGTTCCTAGCAACTGTGGAAGTGAACCTGACTGATGCACATGAAGTGGCAAGGACAACTTTAAAAACGAATCAGACACAGCAAAAAAAGATATTATGATGTCAGGTTGTGTAGTCACCAGTATAAGAAAAAAGATTTATTTTACATGCTAAATCAAACCAGTCATAAGGCAGTATGCCCAAAGCTCTGCCCACCTTGGAAGAGCCCAGCAGTGGTGTTGGAGGTGCTAACACCTTACCTGTATCGGGTGCAGCACGGCAGACAGGTATCAGTTGTAAATCTTGACAAGCTTAGGCTTCGTAGGGACAAGTAGAATGCGCTTCCAGCATGGGTGCGAAGGGTGTTTTCAGCACCAGAAGGTACTGGAGGGGAACAGTTTTATATATACAAGCTTCCGGACGATGGGGAATTAGTGATTCAATGTGATGAATGCTTGAATTGATTCCATAGGTCTTTTGTTGTGATGGATAAAAAGAAGGCAAGAAATATTAAGCGTTATTATTGCCCTAATTTTTCTTCATCGTCCTAGCAATTTATAAAAAAATCAGGATATAATGAGGAATTTACATATGAATGGGGTCCAAATCCCTAGAAGCTCATCCTCTAGACATGAAGGTTGCGTAAAAGAATTAAATGTAGACTTAGATTTTTTTTTCATGCGGAGTGTGAGATCATCCTTGTGAAGCTCGATCTGAACTTGCTGATTTTGCACCCATCGATGTAAAGGTAAGGCCTAAACTTATGAATTTGGTCCTGATAGAATGGCTTGATCGAACTATACAAATGGACACTGAGGTCCTGTTCGTAGAGCGAAATTTTCAGCTTGTACTACAGAAATTCATATTCTGCATAAAAGGATCTTACAAAAGATTAAGAAATCATATAAATAGTTTCCCTGTATTAGCGAAATATGCTTCGATTTATTTTCCCTTCCAAAAGGATTTCCTGCTAACTCATTAATTTAGTTTTATACTTTTTTATTGGTTTTTATATGCCATCTTTTTCTCGTACAATCGAGTTAGAAATCTGCAATATCGTAAAGGTAGAAATAAAGATGCATTGCAAGAGAGGTATGACATTAAAAGAGGCAACATGAAACATGTGAAAACAAAGTGAGGTCAGTTTTTACTCAAAAACTCGTTATGATGCATTTTTTTCTAGATTTATAGACGCGTCTTGTTTTTCTTTGGAATAGAGCTCATACGCACATTATTCTAACCTAAAAAAATAATCATTGTATAGTGATCTATCTTATTTTGTTTCTTTTGTTAAATCATTTAACAAACAGTCGTGATCGTTTTAAAAATCGGATTTTTTTAGATTTTTTTTTGTAGTATCTAAGTATTTTACAATTTTATGAACCTTGAAGTTAAAATTAGGAAACTAGTTGATATATATATTCAACGCTCTAAACTGGTAAGAAAAAGGTCTTGTGTGTAGATGGGGCATCTAAATTTGGCACTTTAAAAAATTTCATCAACACTTATAATACTTTATTAAAGATATTTTCATCACAATCAAATTTTCATCAAAATATAAACGCAAGTTTGGCTTTCCTTAAAAGTTAAAAAAATGAAAACCCAATGAAAGCATATACTTTACATTGTGGTCGAATAAAAGGGGATAAACTGACAATTATAACATAGGGTTAATCAGAATAAGTTTAATGTATTTTTTTGTGAAATTGTTTTTAGGCTTTTTTTTTCAGGAAGGACTTTCATTCTTTCTTTTAGATTTAAAGAATTTTGGTAACCATGCATTTTTTTTTTTAAACAGAGTGCAACAAAAGCTTCTACGGGGAAGCTTGTAACAACACCTGCAGTGAACACTGTGGAGGGAACCAAAACTCTTGTCATCATGTCAACGGTTTTTGTAAGGAAGGCTGCGATCCAGGGTACATGGGATCTTCATGTAGAAAGGGTGAGACTATTCCAGTGGTTGGAAAAGAAGACTATATCATTAACACTTTTTTACAATGGATTTAACTAGAATAGATGATGGTCTGTTTAAAAACAAAAAAACAGTGTGAGAAGAATATTGAGATTTGAACTTACAATATTGTATCTCATGTCTTGTGTACAAAGCCGCCAGGACTTAGAAATCTACCGCTTTAAAAACACCGTATCTAAAAACGATGTTAGTTATAGGGTTAGAAAAGTGCTTTGCGAAACAAATTTTTAAGTCAACGCATTAAATTTTTTTTTTTTATCATACAAATTTAATAGTTTTGTGTTTCAACAGCTAAATATATTATGTTGTCTTTCCCGTTAAATGTTTCAGGTTTTTTCCCCTTAGATATTCAGAAAATACTTCCAACTTTTATATCTAATATATATATTTATATATATATATATATTAAATATATATATATTTATTTTTAATATTTAAGTAACCTTTTCCATTACGCACAATTAGACAAACCCCAAATCTACAATAAAACCTAAATTGTTATGTTTTCATATGGGACATATCTGATTGACTTATTTGGAAAAATTTATAAAAAAAAGGCTCTGATAAAGTATCCATATTGATTCAACTAGATTATTCTAGAAAATTCCTTTTTTTAATTGCAAAGGAGTTGCCGCTATGGATAATGAGATGTGAATGTGTGTGCCCTTTCTACTTGATAGAATATTAAAATTATACTTTTCTAAATTCATCGCTGCTAGGTTTTTTATATCTGATTTGTCGTTTACATTGGTTTTCACATAGTTTGTATTGACTCTACCTTACATTACCGTACAACTTAAGCGCCTTTTAATTTTTAGATGAATTCAAAAGAATCAATGAAATCGATGGATTACAATGATATAATTGATATACTCTTTCCTGGGTTTCAATAATGAAATAAAAATTAAACCAGATAAATTTATGGAAATCAATATGTAACACGAAAAATCTAGTCCAAAAATGTTCTTCTAATAAGTATAATATTTTTCTTATCTTTAACTTTAAGAATTTTTAAATGCCATTAAATTTATGCTTTTTGCTTTCTTCGAAGCGCACTTCATAAACCAAAAGAAAACTAGACACATGCCATATTTAGCCTATTTTAAGCTGCTTTGAACAATAGTCGAAATTGAAAATAAAAACAAATTATGGCCGATATATATGTATATATATATATATATATATATATATATATATATTTATATATATATATATTTATTATATATATTTATATAAATGTGTGTATGTGTTTGCACATAATTATTTTCAATATTTTGGACATTATGTTTAGAATCAGTTCATTAATTAGAACATAAAAGATAACATATTTGGTACTAATTAGTTGGAAGAAACCACAATTTTCCTTCTTTTTGAAACTTAAATTTATATATCTTTCGCCATTCGTTTTTACAGTTACTTTCAATCCATTTTTGTTTTGGTTCTTTCCTCAAAGTTCAAGCAAATCGTTAAAATAAATAAGTAAAATCATTTTTTACCTGATACGTCTGTTGAGGTTCAAATAAAGATAAGTTTCCCTAACGATTATTATTTCTTCAACAATCTCCTTTTTCTCAATTACGACCTGTCTACTCCATCTTACACAGTTTGGGAATATAGGTTCTAAACTATTTGATGCATCACCATTTAGGAAACATAGCATTCAAATTTATTCTAAAGATATAATTTTAAATATGATACGCACCCTAAAATTTCATAAAGACAACATAGATTATCTTTAACGTTTCAGGTTTATTGATGATTAAATAATTTTAAAAAAAATTGCAGTTGCTGCAAAAATTGAAACTTTTTTTTTAAAGTGATGCTAAATATATTTATAGTTAAAATCCTACACAGGAAAAGAAAGTTAAAGGTTATTGTTTGTTTGACTTTTGTTTTTTTTAATATTTAAAATGTAAATACTCGAAAGTTTTTTGTTTCATCGTCTTTCCATATGCACTTAGGTGGCTTATGTTCGAAGTCATTTCTTTCTTTTATTTTTTCTTTAGCCTGTGATCTTGGACGTTATGGTTCTGGATGTTCAAACCGCTGCAGCAAAAACTGTGTTGGACCAGATAACGCCTGTGATCATGTCAAAGGCACATGTGTGGACGGCTGTGATCAAGGATATTTTGGGGGAAATTGTCAAAATAAGTGCAGCAGAAATTGTGCTAGAAGAGACAAAGCTTGTGAGCGCTTCAGTGGGAAATGTCTGAAAGGCTGTAAGGCTGGATATTTCGGAGACAGATGTTTAAAGCAGTGCAGCAGAAACTGTGCTGGGCCAAACAAGGTGTGTAACCGGACGACTGGATCATGTAAAGCAGGCTGTAAACCAGGGTACACAAGAGACGATTGTGTTCAAAGTGAGTAAGGATAAGGCCTTTAAGAAAAAATACATACACTATTTATGTATTTGTTTTTCTGTTTTGGCCAGTCGCTTGTGAATTGTGCAACCGAAGTTTTTTTAATTATTTCAGAATTTTTTTTATCAGAAAAATCCTTTCACATGGTGGTTATTTACTTAATCGACAAAGACTTTTTACTAAGCCACAATTTATTTTTTTTTTTGTTATTTTACTAAAACACAAATTACACTTTACTATCAAGCCTTTGGCATGCTTGTGGGCAAATGTAATACAAAAAATGCAACCAGTATTTCTTTAATCTAACTTTCTAACAAAGTAGTTACTGCACTGTCGTTCTGGACTTTTTTCCCAAAGAGCCACTAAGATTCAATGTTTCTAAAGTTAGCCCTTAACTAATGAAAACTTCAACATTCACGTTATGGTTGAGATAGACGTTATGCCCACCAACTTTACTCAGAAAAAAAATATATTTTAAAAGCATGGCTTGATTTAATCTCTTTAAAAACTGTTTAAATTTAGTCTATATGGTGGTATTGAAACTTGCCCACCAGTGTTTTATACAAGGAGAGACCCAGGTTAATTCATTCGCATTGGTTGTCATCAAGACTTCATCACTCAATATATTGTAGAACCCTCGAATTCTAAGATTATTCCTAACACGCTGTTTTATTTGAACATAAATTTGTACATTTTTTATCCTTTCTGCAGAATGCCAAAAAGGCTACTATGGCAAAGAATGTATCGACAAATGCAGTGACCACTGTATTGGAGATGTACCTCTCTGTCACCATGTCACTGGTATATGTGACTTGGGTTGTGATCCAGGATATCAGGGCACTTTATGCACAAACGGTGAGTATATCACTATTAAGAAATATTTTAATTATTAGTAGACATTTGTATAATAAAAAATTACGTGATTCTGCGAAACTAAAATTTTGTCAAGCAAACTAAACAAAGACTGTACTCTTTTCCTTTCAGTTGTAAGTATTCTTTAATTGATCTTATTTAAATTGATTATAAATGCATCTTAAGTTCTGTTTATGTGACTTTTCAAGCGGTTGTGTATTAAAAGAAGGAGATATGACAATGATTTATACCTGTCAGTACAGAGATAAGAAACGAATGCTTGATTTTTAAAAGAATGCGCGTTGATTCTCTAAGCCTAAGTAAATAAGAACTAGAGCTTTATCATTGCCAAATAATCGTTGCAGGATTCATGGTTTATTATATCATTTCTGAAATAAGTCGATCGTAGTTTTGAAAATATTATGATTAAAAAAATGCAACATTGGGACATTCTTGTTTTCCCTCCTAAATTAACATGGTAGACTTTGTGGTAACACAGCAGTAATGCAGTCCCGGTTTTAGATCTATTTTAGCAGTGTGGCCATGGTGGATACAATAAACTAGCTAGATTTTCACCGAAAATTAAAATGGAGACACTAATCTAATCAAATTATTTTCTTGCAAAATCAAAAGGCAACTTTTTCAGTAGAGGCATTGCAAAACATTGCGTTTGTTTTAGCTGTTTTTAATAAGCAGTAGCAATGTGGCCATTTTTGGTGTGATTTATTTACATCCAACCGTGATAGCAACAATGCGGTATTGCTAATTTTGTACTCATCGATGTAAAAGTAAACACAAAGCTTATGAATTTGATCCTGGTAGAATGGTTTGATCGAACTATACAAATGAACCCCAGGGTCCTTTTCGTAGAGCGGGATTTTCAGCTCGTATTTCAGACATTCTTGTTCTACATAGAAGGATGTTAAAAAAAAGATTAGGGACGCATATAAATACGTTTTTCCCGTATTAGCGAGATATGCTTCGAATTTTTATTCCAATTTATTTCCCGCAACCTCATTCATTTAGTTTGATACTTTATCATTACATTTTTGTCATCTTTATCTCGTACATCGAGTTAGAATTTCACAAGATCGTGAAGGCAGAACATATTTAAGATGCGTTGTAAGTGCGATATGACATTAAAAGAGGAGAGTCAGGCAACGTGTGAGAACAAAGTGAAATCAGTTTTTACACAAGAACTCGTTATGATGCAATGTTTTCTTGATTTATAGATCCGTCTTGTTTTTCTTTGGAATAGAGATCAAACGCAATTCATTCTAACCTAAAAATTCAGCTTTGTTTAGTGATCTATTTCATTTGGTTTCTTCTGTTAAATCTTTTAACAAACAGTGGTGATCGTATTTAAAATCGTCTACATATTCTGAGCAGCGGGTTTTCTTAGCTTTTTGTTTTCTTATATTTAAGTATTTTACTATGCCATGAACCATGTACATTGTAACACAATTTTCATAAACATTTTTTTACTTGATTTCCTTGTAATTACTAATTTTTTAAATAAGGAAACTAGATATATTCAACATTTAACTGGTAAGAAAAAGGTCTTGTGTGTAGATTGGGCATCTAAATTTGGCACTTTAAAAATTTCCATCAACACTTAAAATACTTTAAAAAAGTCATTTTCATCGGAATCAAATTTTAATCCAAGTTTTAGTGCCAGTTTTGCTTTCTTTAAAGTTTAAAAAATAGTTGAAATCGATTAAACTCATATGCTTCAAATTTTAGTCGAATATAAGGGGATGAATTGACGATTATAAGAAAGGGTTAAAAGGAAATTGTTTAAATTTTTTTTTCTGTTCAATTTTTCAGGGTTTCTGTTTTAGGAAGGATTTTCATTCTTCCTTTAGATTTTAAGCATTCACAAATCTGGTAACCATGCATGTTTTTTTTTTCAAAACAGAGTGCAACAAAGGCTTCTACGGAAAAGGTTGTAACAACACCTGCAGTGAACATTGTGGAGGGTACCGAAACTCTTGTCATCATGTCAACGGTTTTTGTATGGAAGGCTGCGATCCAGGGTACATGGGATCTTTATGTAGAAAGGGTGAGACAATTCCAGTGGTTGGAAAAGAAGACTATATCATTAACACTTTTTTTTAATGGATTTAACTAGAATAGATGATGGTCTGTTTAAAAAAAAATAACAGTGTGAGAAGAATATTGAGATTTGAACTTATAATATTGCATCTCATGTCTTGTGTATAAAGCTGCGAGGAGTTAGAAATCCACCGCTTTAAAAATACCGCATCTAAAAACGATGCTAGTTACAAGATTTGAAACGTGCTTTGCAGAAACAAATTTTTAAGTCAACGCATTAAATTATTTTTTTATCATATAAATTTAAGAGTTTTGTGTTTCAACAGCTAAATACATTATGTTGTCTTTCCCGTTATTTTGTTTCAGATTTTTTTCCCCTTAGATATTAAAAAAATATTTTCAATTTTTATACTTAAATATATATATATATATATATATATATATATATATATATATATATATATATATAATATTTAAGTAACTTTTTCCATTACGCACAATTAGATAAACCCCAAGTCTACAATAAAACCTAAATTGTTATATTTTCATATGGGACATATCTAATGGAAATCGATTTGTAACACGAAAAATCTAGTCCAAAAATGTGCTTCTAATAAGTATAATATTTTTGTTACCTTTGACTTTAAGAATTTTTAAATGCCATTTAAATTTATGCTTTCTTCGAAGCGCACTTCATAAACCAAAAGAAAACTAGACACATGCCATATTTAGCCTATTTTAAGCTGCTTTAAACAATAGTCGAAATATAAAATAAACACAAAATCTGGCCTCTATATACATATATATATATATATATATATATATATATATATATATATATATATATATATATATATATATATATATAATGTGTATGTGTGTGCACATAATTATTTTCAATATTTTGGACATTATGTTTAGAATCAGTTCATTTATTAAAAAACAAAAGATAACATATTTGATACCAATTAGTTGGAAGAAACCACAATTTGCCTTCTTTTTGAAGCTTAAATTTATATATCTTTAGCCATTCTTTTTTACAGGTTAAGTTCATTCCATTTTTGTTTTGGTTTTTCTTCAAATTTCAAGCACATCGTTAAAATAAAATAAGTAAAATCATTTTTTTTAACTCATACGTCTGTTGAGGTTCAAATAAAGATGCGTTTCCCTAACAATTATTATTTCTTCAACAATCTCCTTTTTCTCAACTACGATCTGTCTACTCCATCTTACACAGTTTGGAAATATAGATTCTAAACTATTTGATGCATCAACATTTAAGAAACAGAGCATTTAAATTTATTCTAAAGATATAATTTTAAATATGATACGCACCCTAAAAATTCTTAAACACACCATAGATTATCATTAACGTTTCAGGTTTCTTGATGATTTAATAATTTTAAAAAAATTGCAGTTGCTGCAAAAGTTGAAACTTTTCTTTTAAAGTGATGCTAAATATACTTATAGTTAAAATCCTACACAGGAAAAGAAAGTTAAAGATTATTGTTTGTTTGACTTTTTGTTTTTTTTTTATATTTAAAATGTTAATACTCGAAAGTTTTTTGTTTCATCGTCTTTCCATATGCATTTAGGTGGCTTATGTTCCAAGTCATTTCTTTCTGTTATTTTTTCTTTAGCCTGTGATCTTGGACGCTATGGCTCTGCATGTTCAAACCGCTGCAGCAAAAACTGTGTTGGGCCAGATAACGCCTGTGATCATGTCAAAGGCACATGTGTGGACGGCTGTGATCAAGGATATTTTGGGGAAAATTGTAAAAATCAGTGCAGCAGAAATTGTGCTAGAAGAGACAAAGCTTGTGAGCGCTTCAGTGGGAAATGTCTGAAAGGCTGTAAGGCTGGATATTTCGGAGACAGATGTTTAAAGCAGTGCAGCAGAAACTGTGCTGGGCCAAACAAGGTGTGTAACCGGACGACTGGATCATGTAAAGCAGGCTGTAAACCAGGGTACACAAGAGACGATTGTGTTCAAAGTGAGTAAGGATAAGGCCTTTAAGAAAAAATACATACACTATTTATGTATTTGTTTTTCTGTTTTGGCCAGTCGCTTGTGAATTTTGCAACTTAATTTTTTTTTATTATTTCAAATTTTTTTATCAGAAAAATCCTTTTGCATGGTGGTTATTTATTTAATCGACAAAGACCTTATTACTAAGCCACAATTTATTTTTTTGTTATTTTACTAAGACACAAATTAAACTTAGTATTTTATCTATTTCATTTAACATCAAGCCTTTGGCATGCTTGTGGGCAAATGTAATAAAAAAAATGCAACCAATATTTCTTTAATCTAACTTTCTAAGAAAGTAGTTACTGCACTGTCGTTCTGGACTTTTTTCCCAAAGAGCCACTAAGATTCATTGTTGTTAAAGTTAGCCCTTAACTAATAAAAACTTCAACATTTACATTCATGTTATGGTTGAGATAGACGTTATGCACACCAACTTTACTTAGAAAAAAAATATATTTTAAAAGCATGGCTTGATTTATTCTCTTTAAAAACTGTTTAAATTTAGTCTACTTTCTAAATTTTTAAAATCTAAATATGGTGGTATTGAAACTTGCCCACCAGTGTTTTATACAAGGGGAGGCACAGATTAATTCATTCGCATTGGTTGTCATCAAGACTTCATCACTCAAAATATATTGTAGAACCCTCGAATTCTAAGATTATTCCTAACACGCTCTTTTATTTTAACATAAATATGAACATTTTTTATCCTTTCTGCAGAATGCCAAAAAGGCTACTATGGCAAAGGATGTATCGACAAATGCAGTGACCACTGTATTGGAGACGTACCTCTCTGTCACCATGTCACTGGTACATGTGACCTGGGTTGTGATCCAGGATATCAGGGCAATTTATGCACAAACGGTGAGTATATCACTATTAAGAATTATTTTAATTATTAGTAGACATTTGTATAATAAAAAAATTACGTGATTCTGCGAAACTAAAATTTTCTCAAATAAACTAAACAAAGACTGTACTAATTCTTTTTCATTTAGTTGTAAGTATTCTTTAATTGATCTCATTTAAATTGATGATAAATGCATTTTAAGTTCTGTTTATGTGACTTTTCAAGCGGTTGTGTATTAAAAGAAGGAGATATGACAATGATTTATACCTGTCAGTACAGACAGAAGGAACGAATGCTTGATTTTTAAAAGAATGCGCGTTGGTTCTCTAAGCCTAAGTAAATAATAACTAAAGCTTTATCATAGGCAAATAACTGTTGCAGAATTCATGGTTTATTATATAGTTTGTGAAATAAGTCGATCGTAGTTTTTAAAAGATTATAATTCAAAAATGCAACATTGGGACATTCTTGTTTTCCCTCCTAAATTAACATGGTAGACTTTGTGGTAACACAGCAGTAATGCAGTCCCGGTTTTAGATCTATTTTAGCAGTGTGGCCATGGTGGATACAATAAACTAGCTAGATTTTCACCGAAAATTAAAATGGAGACACTAATCTAATCAAATTATTATCTTGCAAAAATCAAAAGGCAACTTCTACAATAGAGGCATTGCAAAACATTGCGTTTTTATTAACTGTTTTTAATAAGCAGTAGCAATCTGGCCATTTTTGGTGTGATTTATTTACATCCAACCGTGATAGCAACAATGCGGTATTGCTAATTTTGTACTCATCGATGTAAAAGTAAACACAAAGCTTATGAATTTGATCCTGGTAGAATGGTTTGATCGAACTATACAAATGGACCCCAGGGTCCTTTTCGTATAGCGGGATTTTCAGCTCGTATTACAGACATTCTTGTTCTACATACAAGGATATTAAAAAAAGATTAGGGACGCATATAAATACGTTTTTCCCGTATTGGCGAGATATCCTTCGATTTTTTATTCCAATTGATTTCCCGCAACCTCATTCATTTAGTTTTATACTTTATCATTACTTTTTTTTTTGTCATCTTTGTCTCGTACAATCGAGTTAGAATTCCACAAGATCGTGAAGATAGAATATATTTAAGATGCGTTGTAAGAGCGATATGACATTAAAAGATTAGAGTCAGGCAACGTGTGAGATCAAAATGAAATCAGTTTATACACCAGAACTCGTTATGATGCAATGTTTTCTTGATTTATAGATCCGTCTTGTTTTTCTTTGGAATAGAGATCATACGCATATTATTCTAACCTAAAAATTCAGCTTTGTATAGTGATCTATTTTATTTTGTTTATTCTGTTAAACCTTTTACAAACAGTGGCGATGGTTTTTAAAATTGTGTACCTTTTCTAAGCATCGGGATTTCTTAGCTTTTTTTTTTTAAATATTTAAGTATTTTACCATTTTTCAACCCTGTACATTGAAAGACAATTTTCATAAACATTTTTATTAATTGATTTCTTTGTAATTACTAATTCTTTAAAATGAGGGAGCTAGCTATATTCAACCCTCTTAACTGGTAAGAAAAAGGTCTTGTTTGTAGATGGGACATCTAAATTTGTCACTTTCAAAAATCCCAACAACAGTTATAATACTTTTAAAAAAACATTTTCATCGGAATCAAATTTTAATCAAAATTTTAGTGCCAGTTTTGCTTTCTTTAAAGTTTAAAAAATAGTTAAAATCGATGAAACTCATATGCCTCAAATTTTAGTCAAATATAAGGGGATGAACGGACGATTATAACAAAGGGTTAAATTGAAATTGTTTAAATTTTTTTTCTGTTAAATTTTTCAGGGTTTCTGTTTTAAGATGGACTTTCAATCTTCCTTTAGATTTTAAGGATTCACAAATCTGGTAACCATGCATGCTTTTTTTTTCAAAACAGAGTGCAACAAAGGCTTCTACGGAAAAGGTTGTAACAACACCTGCAATGAACATTGTGGAGGGTACCGAAACTCTTGTCACCATGTCAACGGTTTTTGTAAGGAAGGCTGCGATCCAGGGTACATGGGATCTTCATGTAGAAAGGGTGAGACAATTTCAGTGGTTGGAAAAGAAGACTATATCATTAACACTTTTTTTAAAATGGATTTAACTAGAATAGATGATGGTCTGTTTAAAAAAAAAATAACAGTTGAGAAGAATATTGAGATTTGAACTTATAATATTGCATCTCATGTCTTGGGTATAAAGCCGCCAGTACTTAGAAATCTACCGCTTTAAAAATACCGTATCTAAAAACGATGCTAGTTACAGGGTTAGAAACGTGCTTTGCGAAACAAATTTTTAAGTCAACTCATTAAAATATTTTTTTAGCATATCAATTTAAGAGTTTTGTGTTTCAACATACATTATCTTGTCTTTCCCGTTATTTTGTTTCAGATTTTTCTCCTTAGATATTAAAAAAGTATTTTCAAGTTGTATAAAAAAAAATATATATATATATATATATATATATTTAATATTTAAGTAACCTTTTCCACTACGCACATTTAGACAAACCCTAAATCTACAATAAAACCTAAATTGTTATGTTTTCATATGGGACATATCTGATGGAAATCGATATGTAAAACGAAAAATCTGGTCCAAAAATGTGCTTCTAATAGGTATAATACTTTTGTTACCTTTAGCTTTAAGAATTTTTAAAATGCCATTTAAATTTATGCTTTTTGCTTTCTTCGAAGAGCACTTCATAAACCAAAAGAAAACTAGACACATGCCATATTTAGCCTATTTTAAGCTGCTTTGAACAATAGTCGAAATTGAAAATAAAAACAAATTATGGCCGATATATATATATATATATGTATATAAATATTTATATATATATGTGTGTGTATGTTTGTGCACATAATTATTTTCAATATTTTGGACATTATGTTTTGAATCAGTTCATTAATTAGAACATAAAAGATAACATATTTGGTACTAATTAGTTGGAAGAAACCACAATTTGCCTTCTTTTTGAAACTTAAATTTATATATATTTCGCCATTCGTTTTTACAGGTTAAGTTCAATTCATTTTTGTTTTGGTTTTTTCCTTAAATTTCAAGCAAATCGTTAAAATAAAATAAGTAAAATCATTTTTTTAACCGCATACGTTTGTTGAGGTTCAAATAAAGATACGTTTCCATAAAAAATATTATTTCTTCAACAATCTCCTTTTTCTCAATTACGACCTGTCTACTCCATCTTACACACTTTGGGAATATAGATTCTAAACTATTTGATGCATCACCATATAAGAAACGGATCATTTAAATTTATTGTAAAGATATAATTTTAAATATGATACGCACCCTAAAAATTCATAAAGACAACATAGATTATCATTAACGTTCCAGGTTTCTTGACGGTTTAATAATTTTTAAAAAATTGCAGTTGCTGAAAAAAATTGAAACTTTTTTTAAAAGTGATGCTAAATATACTTATAGTTAAAATCCTACACAGGAAAAGAAAGTTAAGGGTTATTGTTTGTTTGACTTTTGTTTTTTTTATATTTAAAATGTTAATACTCGAAAGTTTTTTGTTTCATCGTCTTTCCATATGCATTTAGGTGGCTTATGTTCCAAGTCATTTCTTTCTGTTATTTTTTCTTTAGCCTGTGATCTTGGACGCTATGGCTCTGCATGTTCAAACCGCTGCAGCAAAAACTGTGTTGGGCCAGATAACGCCTGTGATCATGTCAAAGGCACATGTGTGGACGGCTGTGATCAAGGATATTTTGGGGAAAATTGTAAAAATCAGTGCAGCAGAAATTGTGCTAGAAGAGACAAAGCTTGTGAGCGCTTCAGTGGGAAATGTCTTAAAGGCTGTAAGGCTGGATATTTCGGAGACAGATGTTTAAAGAAGTGCAGCAGAAACTGTGCTGGGCCAAACAAGGTGTGTAACCGTACGACTGGATCATGTAAAGCAGGCTGTAAAGCAGGGTACACAAGAGACGATTGTGATCAAAGTAAGTATGGATAAGGCCTTTAAGAAAAAAATACATACACTATTTATGTATTTGTTTTTCTGTTTTGGTCAGTCGCTTGTGAATTTTGCAACTTAATTTTTTTAATTATTTCAGATTTTTTTTATCAGAAAAATCCTTTCACATGGTGGTTATTTATATAATGGACAAAGACCTTTTTACTAAGCCACAATTTATTTTTGTTTTTATTTTACTAAGACACAAATTAAAATTGATATTTTATCTATTTCATTTAATATCAAGCCTTTGGCATGCTTGTGGGCAAATGTAATAAAAAATGCAACCAGTATTTCTTTAATCTAACTTTCTAACAAAGTAGTTACTGCACTGTCGTTCTGGACTTTTTTCCCAAAGAGCCACTAAGATTCAATGTTTCTAAAGTTAGGCCCTAACTAGTGAAAACTTCAACATTTACATTCATGTTATGGTTGAGATAGACGTTATGTACACCAACTTTACTTAGAAAAAAAATATATTTTTAAAAGCATGGCTTGATTTCTTCTTATTAAAAACTGTTTAAATTTAGTCTACTTTCTAAATTTTTAAAATCTAAATATGGTGGTATTGAAAGTTGCCCACCAGTGTTTTATACAAGGAGAGGCCCAGATTAATTCATTCGCATTGGTTTTCATCAAGACTTCATCACTCAAAATATATTGTAGAATTCTAAGATTATTCCTAACACGCTGTTTATTTTTAACATAAATATGCACAGTTTTTATCCTTTGTCCAGAATGCCAAAAAGGCTACTATGGCAAAGGATGTATCGACAAATGCAGTGACCACTGTACTGGAGACATACCTCTTTGTCACCATGTCACTGGTACATGTGACCTGGGTTGTGATCGAGGATATCAGGGCAATTTATGCACAAACGGTGAGTATATCACTATTAAAGAAATATTTTAATTATTAGTAGACATTTGTATAATAAAAAATTACGTGATTCTGTGAAACTAAAATTTTGTCAAGCAAACTAAACAAAGACTGTATTAATTCTTTTCCTTTCAGTTGTAAGTATTCTTTTATTGATCTTATTTAAATTGATAATAAATGCATTTTAAGTTCTGTTTATGTGACCTTTCAAGCGGTTGTGTATTAAAGAAGGAGATATGACAATGATTTATACCTGTCAGTACAGACAGAAGAAACGAATGCTTGATTTTTAAAAAATGCGCGTTGATTCTCTAAGCTTAAGTAAATAAGAACTAGAGCTTTATCATTGCCAAATAATCGTTGCAGGATTCATGGTTTTATTATATCATTTGTGAAATAAGTCGATCGTAGTTTTTAAAAAGATTATGATTCAAAAATGCAACATTGGGACATTCTTGTTTGTCCTCTTAGTTGTGCTGCTAAATTAACATGATAGACTTTGTGGTAACACAGCAGTGTTGCGGTCCCGATTCTAGATCTATTTTGACAGTGTGGCCATGGTGGATACAATAAACTAGCTAGATTTTCACCGAAAATTAAAATGGAGGCACTAGTCTAAACAAATTATTATCTTGCAAAAGTCAAAAGGCAACTTCTTCAGTAGAGGCATTGCAAAACATTGCGTTTGTTTTAGCTGTTTTTAATAAGCAGTAACAATCTGGCCATTTTTGGTGTGATTTATTTACATCCAACCGGGACAGCAACAATGCGGTATTGCTAATTTTGTACTCATCGATGTAAAAGTAAACACAAAGCTTATGAATTTGATCCTGGTAGAATGTTTTGATCGAACTATACAAATGGACCCCAGGGTTTTTTTCGTAGAGCGGGATTTTCAGCTCGTATTACAGACATTCTTGTTCTACATACAAGGATATCAAAAAAAGATTAGGGATGCATATACATACTTTTTTCCCGTATATGCTTCGATTTTTCAGTCCAAATGATTTCCTGCTAACTCATTGATTTAGTTTTATACTTTATCATTAGTTTTATTTGTCATCTTTGTCTCGCACAATCGAGTTAGAATTCCACAAGATCGTAAAGGTAGAATATATTTAAGATGCGTTGTATGAGCGATATGACATTAAAGAGGAGAGTCAGGTAACGTGTGAGAACTAAAATGAAATCAGTTTATACACCAAAACTCATTATGATGCAATGTTTTCTTGATTTATAGATCCGTCTTGCTTTTATTTGGAATAGAGATCATACGCACATTATTCTAACCTAAAAATTTAGCTTTGTTTAGTGATCTATTTCATTTGGTTTCTTCTGTTTAACCTTTTTACAAACAGTGGCGAGGGTTTTTAAAATCGTCTACCTTTTCTAAGCATCCGGATTTCGTAGCTTTTTTTTTTATAATATTTAAGTATTTTACTATTTTTTCAATACTGTACATTGAAAGACAATTTTCATAAACATTTTTATTAATTGATTTCTTTGTAATCACTAATTCTTTAAAATGAGGGAACTAGCTATATTCAACCCTCTTAACTGGTATGAAAAAGGTCTTTTTGTAGATGGGACATCTAAATTTGGCACTTTCAAAAATCCAAACAACAGTTATATTACTTTTAAGAAAACACTGTCATCGGAATCAAATTTTAATCAAAATTTTAGTGCCAGTTTTGCTTTCTTTAAATTTAAAAAAAAAAATTAAAATCGATTAAACTCATAAGCTTCAAATTTTAGTCAAATATAAGGGGATGAACTGACGATTATATCAAAGGGTTAAAAAGAAATTGTTTAATTTTTTTTCTGTTAAATTTTTCAGGGTTTCTGTTTTAGGAAGGACTTTCAATCTTCCTTTAGATTTTAAGCATTCACATATCTGGTAACCATGCATGTTTTCAAAACATAGTGCAACAAAGGCTTCTACGGAAAAGGTTGTAACAAAACCTGCAGTGAACACTGTGGAGGGTACCGAAACTCTTGTCATCACGTCAACGGGTTTTGTATGGAAGGCTGCGATCCAGGGTACACGGGATTTTTATGTACACAGGGTGAGACAATTCCAGTGGTTGGAATGGAAGACTGTTTCAATGAAACTGTTTTTTAAAAGGGAATCGACCAGAATAATTGTTGGTTTGTGAGAAAAAAAATAAAAAAATAAAAAATAAAAACAAACAAAACAACAACAAAAAAAGAGTGTGGGAAGAATATTGATATATCAACTTATAATATTGCATCTCATGTCTAGGGTAAAAAGACACAAGGACTTATAAATCTTCCACTTTATAAATACCTTACCTAAAAAAAGATTCCTGTTTCATTGTTAGAAATGTGCTTTGCGAAACAAATTTTAAAGTGAACGCAATAAAAAATGTTTTGATCATACAGTTTTGTTTTTCAACAGTGAAATACACTATGTTGTTCTCCTAGTTAATTTGTTTCATTTTTTTCTTATAAATACACAAAAAAGTGTTTGCAAATTTAATATTTTTCTTTTAAAATATATAAGTAACCTTTTGTATTACCCAAATTAGACACACCCAAAATCTACAAAAAAGCTAAAATTGTTAGGTTTGCATACATCCCATCTGGTTTACTGATTTGAAAAAAAAAAGCATAAGAAAGACACTAAAAAGTATCTTTAATAAATCAGTTGGATTTTTCTAGAAAAATTCTTCCTTTTTAACTGCAATGGACTAGCCTTAATAAATAATGAAATGTGAATGTTTGTGCCCTTTCTACTTGATAAAGTATTAAAATTATATTTTACTAAAGTCATGACTGCTAAGTTTATATATATATATATATATATATATATATATATACATACATATACATATATATATAAATATATATATGGTAAGATGGCTGTTAAGTCTCTCTCTCTCTCCCTCTCTCTCTCTCTCTCTCTCTCTCTCTCTCTCTCTCTCTATATATATATATATATATATATATATATATATATATATATATCTGATTTGTCTTTTTATTGGTATTTATATAACTTGTATTGTCTCTATATTACCGTTAGTCTTAATCATAAGTGCATTTAAATTTTTAGATGAATTGAAAAGAATCAACGCAACCGATGGATTACAATGATATAATTGATATACTGAAATTTGGGTTTCAATAATGAAATGTAATTTAAACCAGATAAATTAATGGAAATAAATATGTTACACCAAAAATACTAGTCAAAAAGTGTGCTTCCACTGAGTATAACATTTTTGTTATCTTTAAATTTAAGAATTCCCAGATGCCATTGAAAAGTTAATCCTTGTCACCTTTAAACTATTTTAAGCTCCTTTGAACAATAATCAAAATTGAAAAAACACAAAATATTGTTGATATATATATATATATATATATATATAGATATATATATATATATTGTGTGTGTGTGTATTTGTGTACATAGTTATTTTCATTGTTTTGAACATTGCGTTCGGAATCAGTTCATTAATTAGAAAAAAGATAAAATATTTGGTATTAATTAGTTAAAAGACACCAAAATTTTGCCTTCTTTTGGAGACTTAAATTTATTTGTTCTTTTACATTCGTTTTTACGGGTTGTGTTCAATCATTTTTTGTTATTGTTGTTTTTTTATCCAAAAAAATTAAAGCAACCTGTTAAAATATAGTAAGTAAAATCATATTTGTTATCTAATACGACTGCTGAGGTTAAATTAAACATATTTTCTCTAACAATTTTCATTTCTTCAACAATCTCCTTTTTCATAATTACGACCTGTCTACTTCACGTTACACAGTTTTGTAAGATATATTCTAAACTATTGTATGTATCTCCATTAAGGAAACAGAGTGATGAAATTTGTTCTTAAGGTAATATTTTAAATATGATACGCACCCTAAAAATCCATAAATACAACATAGATTATCATTAACGTGTTAGGTTTCTTGATGAGTTAAACATTTAGAAAATCTGCATTTGCTGACAAAAATGAAAATATTATTTAAAGTAATGCTAAAAATACTAATAGTTGAATTCCCACTCTGGAAAAAAAATAAAAGTTATTGTTTATTGACTTTTGTGTTTTTAAAAAAAATATCGTAGGTTTTTTTGTTCATTATCTTTCCATATGCATTTAGGTGGCTTATGTTCGAAGTCATTTCTTTCTTTAATTTTTCTTTAGCTTGTGATCTTGGAAACTATGGTTCTGGATGTTCAAACCGCTGCAGCAAAAACTGCGTTGGACCAGATAACGCCTGTGATCATGTCAACGGGACATGTGTGGACGGCTGTGATCAAGGATATTTTGGGCCAAATTGTCAAAATCAGTGCAGCAGAAATTGTGCTAGAAGAGACAAAGCATGTGAGCGCTTCAGTGGGAAATGTCTTAAAGGCTGTAAGGCTGGATATTTCGGAGACAGATGTTTAAAGAAGTGCAGCAGAAACTGTGCTGGGCCAAACAAGGTGTGTAACCGTACGACTGGATCATGTAAAGCAGGCTGTAAAGCAGGGTACACAAGAGACGATTGTCATCAAAGTGAGTAAGGATAAGACCTTTAAGAAAAAATACATACACTATTTATGTATTTTTTTTTTCTGTTTTGGTCAATCGGTCGTGAATTTTGCAACTTAGTTTTTTTTAATATTTTAGATTTTTATTTCTTAACAAAACTTTTACAAGTGGTTATTTATATAATCGACAAAGACCTTATTACTAGCCTAAAATTTTTTTTTTGTTATTTTATTAAGACACAAAATAAACTCGGTACTTTTACAAGTGGTTATTTATATAATCGACAAAGACCTTATTACTAGGCTAAAATTTATTTTTTGTTATTTTACTAAGACACAAATTAAACTCGGTACTTTCACTATTTCATTCAATGTCAAGCCTTTGGCATGCTCGTTGGCAAATGAAATAAAAAGTGCAACCAGTATGTCTTTAATATAACTTTCTAACAAAGTAGTTACTGCACTGTAGATCAGGTTTTTTTCTCAAAGAAACAATAAGATTCAATGTGTCTAAAGTTAGCCCTTAACTAATGAACACTTCAACATTTACATTCATGTCTAAGTTGAGATAGAAGTTATGCACACCAACTTTACTTAGGAAGAAAAAGATAGTTTAAAATCATGGCTTGATTTATTCTCTTTTAAAAAATGTTTAAAATTAGTCTACCTTTTAACTTTTTTTTTAATCTAAATATGGTGGCATTGAAACTTTCCCACCAGTGTTTAATACAAGGAGAGGCCCAGATTAATTCATTCGCATTGAGTGGCCTCAAGACTTCATCAATTAAAATATATTGTAGAACCCTCGTATTCTAAGATTATTCCTAACAGGCTGTTTTATTTTAACATAAATATGCACATTTTATCCTTTCTGCAGAATGCCAAAAAGGCTACTATGGCAAAGAATGTATCGACAAATGCAGTGACCACTGTACTGGAGACGTACCTCTCTGTCACCATGTCACTGGCACATGTGACTTGGGTTGTGATCCAGGATATCAGGGCAATTTATGCACAAATGGTGAGTATATAACTATTAACAAATATTTTAATTATTAGTAGACATTTGTATAATAAAAAATTACGTGATTCTGCAAAACTAAAATTTTGTCAAGCAAACTAAACAAAGACTGTACCTAATACTTTTCTTTTAGTTGTAAGTATTCTTTAATTGATCTTATTTAAATTGATTATAAATGCATCTTAAGTTCTGTTTATGTGACTTTTCAAGCGGTTGTGTATTAAAAGAAGGAGATATGACAATGATTTATACCTGTCAGTACAGAGATAATAAACGAATGCTTGATTTTCTAAGAATGGGCGTTGAATTTCTTATGCCTAAGTAAGTAAAGATTATAGCTTTATCATTGCCAAATAATCGTTGCAGGATTCATGGTTTATTATATGATTTGTGAAAAAAGTCGATCTTAGTTTTCAAAAGATTATGATTCAAAAATGCAACTTTGTGAAATTCTTGTTATTCCTCTTTCTTGTGCTGCTAAATTAAGATGGTAGACTTTGTGGTAACACAGCAGTGTTGCGGTCCCGGTTCTAGATCTATTTTGACAGTGTGGCCATGGTGGATACAATAAGCTAGCCAGATTTTCACCGAAAATTAAAATGGAGGCACTCATCTAATCAAATTATTATCTTCCGAAAATCGAAAAGCGATTTCTTCAGTAAGGGCATTTCCGTAATAAACATTGCATTTGTTTTGGCTGTTTTTAATAAGCAGTATCAATCTGGCCATTTGTAGTGTGATTTATTTACATTCGACGGGGCATTGCTAATTTTGTACCCATCGATGTAAAAGTAAACACAAAGCTTATGAATTTAATCCTGGTAGATTGGTTTGATCGAACTAATGAAATGGACCCCAGTGGCCGTGCGCATGAAAAGATCCCAACACCAAGTTCCCGCCTAACTTAGCACACGTGCCCAAGCTGGGCCCCTACTCACGATGGGAGCTGTGCATAAAATGTTCCCAAGCTCTTGGGCACTTGCTGTAAGTCCCAAAATTTGGGCGGTCGATGAGGTTGGCCCAAGATCTGTATTTGCGGCCCAACAATGGCGGACATTATCAACGAAATTTATCGGTGACCGAGAGAATTCCGAATTTTTCGACATAAAACCAACCACTTTGATGTCTATAACGATGATGAATTACATGCAAGGTACAGATTATGAAGTCAAGAACCTTTCTGGATAGCGGAGGAGATAAGCTGTGATTTGTAGCTAGCAAATAGCAATGGTAATCTGCTCTGATGTATTCAAGTGAAACTAGATTTAGACTGAATCTGGATTAAAAACTTGAATGTAAATTCCAGTTTGCATTGAACTTACTACCAATCTAGTTAAGAAATAAAACAAAAACATTTAGATCTTATTCTAGATTTAGATTCAGTAAAACGGATCTTTATCCCATTGGAAATACAATTATAAATTATATTAGATCTACATGTCGTTGAAAAACAAGCATACCGTACTTATATAGACGGTTAAGAGTCTCTTTACAAAGCAAGGTCTAGAATCTAGATCTAAGTAAAAAAAATTAGGTCTAGTCTGACTAAAACATGAAAAGCGGGCCAAAATATCAATTTTTCAATTCAGTATTTGAATCTTTCATCGTCATTTTTTTTTATGTTTTATTTCTTAGATCTAAACCTAGAGCTTTAGCGCTGGGAAGTTATATTATATTATTAATTTTTGAAAATCTACACCAAGAAATTTTTTTTGTAATTGTGACGGTTTTCTCTTATTTTATCGATCTCCTAAGTCTAAATTTTGATTAAGTAAACCAGCGACTGAAAAACACCGGTAGTTATAGACATTGATTATTGCTGGATGCTCATGAGCTACGATGCATAAAGTTCCTACATATTATTAGTCAAATGACTATAAGTACAGTTGCACTTGATAATAACTTTTTAAGTATCAATGAGGCATGGCTTGCACTCTTTTCAATCAAGGAATAAAGTAAAAAAGTTGGGTAGGTATATATGTATTTCCAATAACATAAGGGTTTCACAGTGAATGAAGTGGCATTTTTTATCAAAAGATTTTTGTGTGTGTAATTCAATAGTCACTTTGAACTGTATACGTCCGATATTTTGAAGCTAATGACATAATTATTCAGACTATCCAGTAATGACCTTATACATTTATCATGTTTGTTACATATCTTTGCAGCTCTCCTTTTTTTAACCAACGACGGAAGCTCTCAATTCGTGGGTTATACTTTCAGAGTTCACAGATCTACCATCGGTAGAAATATAAGCCGCGTGTCAAGACCTCTCAGCCGAAGACAACAGCGAATCAGCGAAAAAAAATTATGTTTCACGCCATGTCTGGGTTCAAGCGAAATTTTATATGTTACCACTAAGAAATAAAAAATGAAATTGAGTGGTTCATAAATTTGATAATTTCCGTTGTAGTAGTTGTAGTTGTAGAGGTAATAGTATTAGTGGTGGTGGTGGTAGTAGTAGTAGTAGTAGTAGTAGTAGTAGTAGTAGTAGTAGTAGTAGTAGTAGTAGTAGTAGTAGTAGTAGTAGTAGTAGTAGTAGTAGTAGTAGTAGTAGTAGTAGTAGTAGTAGTAGTAGTAGTAGTTGTTGTAGTAGTAGTAGTAGTTGTAAAAGTAAATGTTATATATTTATGATATATATATATATATATATATATATATATATATATATATATGCACACATATTATATCAGTAATAATTTTTACAAAACAAAACAAAAAATATTGAATTCAATTTCAACTACTGAGATGAACTTTTTTAACATGTTGATTATAATGAAACAGAAACATTCCATATTGAAGTGGTTTGAGTTTTCCAAAATGCTAGACCTAATAAATCTTGTATGCAGTGATTATTCATGTTCTGTTTTGATTATTTCCAAAATAAATTATTTAATTCAGTTTAACTTTTATGTGTTTATGATTTCTCAAACAATTTTTTTTTTTTTTGTAATTTTTGTAATTCAAAATTGTTCACTTGCATGTAAAATGAACTCAAATTAGAAAAAAAAGTAAAAATAATAATAATAATAATAATAATAATAATAATAATAATAATAATAATAATAATAATAATAATAATAATAATAATAATAATAATAATAATAATAATAATAATAATAATAATAGTAATGATAATAATAATAATAATAGTAATGAGGATGATGATATTCATATTATAAAAGATGATGACAATGTGTTTATGATTTCTCAAACAATATTTTTTTTTTGTAACTTTTGTAATTCAAAATTGTTAACTTGCATTTAAAATGAACGCAAATTAGAACAAAAGTAAAAATAATAATAGTAATAATAATAATAATAATAATAATAATAATAATAATAATAATAATAATAATAATAATAATAATAATAATAATAATAATAATAATAATGAGGATGATGATATTCATATTATATAAGATGATGAAAATGTCGATGAAGATGATAACGGTGATGATGCTGATGATCAAGATGACGAAGATGATGGAGATGTTGATGATGATCACGATGAATGACGATGGTGATGGTGATGATTTTGGTGGTGGTGGTAATGGAGATAATGTGCTCCATGACAAAACATTAAAAAGACAATGCATCTTTACGCTTTCTTCTTGTTCATACTTGTGTTGTTTCTTTCTTTAGTCCCGTAAATATGAAGTTATATGCCTGTCTATATCTTTTTTTAGACCCTGTTTCACACTATTTACAGAAACACACGCGTCCTTTTTGGATCTTTTATAATGAACAAGTTGTCTTTCAAGTGCGGTGTTTTTGCTTTTTTATTTGGATTTGTTCTTGTTCTTAAATAATACAAAAATAATGCCTCTGAATACCTTCAAATTCACTGCAAAAATTCACCAAAACGCACAGACTTGCACCATTTTTCTTGGGGGTTTTTTGGGGTTTTTTTTGTTTTTGTTTTTTTTTTTTGTTTTTTGTTTTGTTTTTTGTTTGTTTTTTTTTTTTTTTTTTGGGGGGTGGTGGTGGGAGGGGAGCCATACCGGTACACCTAAACCCCTCTAGCGGGCCTGCCTGCTTCGCAGAAATGTGCTCATGGCTTCGCCACTTCGATGATTGGACCCAAAAAGACTCTGAGCACCACTTCCCCCTCCTCCCCGCAATCTTTTTTTCGGAACTCCTTGGTCCAGCCCTGCAGTAATAATAATAATAATAATAATAATAATAATAATAATAATAATAATAATAATAATAATAATAATAATAATAATAAGAAGAAGAAGAAGAAGAAGAAGAAGAAGGGAAAAAAAAACAGAAGAGAAAGAATAAGAAACATAACAAGACAAAGAAGAAGAAGAGAAAGAAACAATGATGATGATGATGATGATGATAATGTTTTAGTATAAATAAATCTTTTTGCATATAATTCAAGACATAGCCTCTAATGACTAAGTGATCACTTGGTCACACAGGACCACTAGTACTCTGTGGCCGTGCGCATGGATATGTCCCAAAGTTGGGCGGCGCCCAAGCTCTATTTTGGCTTGAGCGGTCCCAACTAGGATCTACCCAAGATTTGGGACTGGGCGCGGCGCATGAAATTGTCCCTGACAAGTGCCCAGCTGGGACGAAGAAAATGTTAAAAACACACTTATTTTTAGTAACACCACGATGTTCCGATGAGCACCTATCATTGATATTGCTTGTAGAATAAAAAAATCGTAGCAAATCATGGCTAGGACAGATTTTTACTTCACTCATCTTGAAATTTCCGGGCATGTTGAAGAATTTTCTTGCAATAAAGAAAATCATCAATCAAGGCTAAAAACAGTGTCATAATGTAAATGAAAAGCCGATATTAGGAAAATAATATTATTAAAAAAATGAGTAAAAACTGTAGCTAGATCTACATCTAGTTTGAAATCTATTCTCAATTTATGTTATTTTGTGTCTAGAGACAGAACTCTTCCGTAGATCTAGAAATCATACTGCAATTCAAATCAAACTAATTCCTATAATTTTCCCTAAAATCTAGATCTTTGTATGCAAGAATAAGCTCATTTTTATAACTAGATCTATGTAAACAAATAGTAGATCTAGATCTACGTGACGTGTGCTACCGTAAGCAAAACGCAACTCCGGAATTTAACATGTAACCTTTATATTTTGAAAATCACCTGTTTGTGATTAAACCAATCATCATAGAGGCTTAAGACTTTGATAAAATGGACCCACAAATGAAAAAGCCGTATCATTGAGTAGACTTAAAAGCATAGGTAGACCCTCTGTTTGAGCTCTAGTCTAAGATAATAATGGTAAGAATTGTTAACAATCTTTATTACGTGATCTATACTTGATCTACATTGTAAATTATAGATTTTTAAGTTGTAAATTCTAAATATCATTGGTCAAGATAAGGAAAGAATCAGTTCTATTAAAATTCTTAATTATTGGTCTGCCAAATATATTTGGCCTGAACTTGAATAATACTATGATTCAGTTTCCAGGCCCCAGCACAATAATATATTTACAACATAATGAGTTCTCAAATGGAGCATTACAGAATGAGCTTCGGAGTGCTAGTGGCCCTGTGTGACCAGGTGACTACTTAGTCATTAGAGGCTATGTCTTGAATTATATGCAAAAGAATCATTTATACTAAAACATTATAATCATCATCGTGATCATCATCATCATTGTTTCTTGTTCTTCTTGTTCTTGTTCTTCTTCTTCTTCTTGTTCTTGTTCTTGTTCTTCTTGTTCTTCTTGTTCTTCTTGTTCTTCTTCTTCTTCTTCTTCTTCTTCTTCTACTTCTTCTTAGTATTATTACAGGACTGGATCAAGGAGTTCCAAAAAAAAAGTTTGGGGCGATTTTTTTTTTTTTTTTTTTGCGGGGGGTGCTCAGACTTCTTTTTGGGTCCAATCATCGAAGTGACGAAGCCATGAGCACATGTCTGCAAAGCAGGCACCCCCGCTAGAGGGGTTTAGGTGTATGGCTCCCCTCCCCCCCCCACAAAAAATAAAAACAAGAAAAATGTTGCAAATCTGTGCGTTTTGGTGAATTTTTGCAGTGATTTTGAAGGTATTCAAAGGCATTTTTTCATTATTAAGAACAAGAATCAATCCAAATAGCAAAGCAAAAACACCACACTTGGAAGACAACTTGGTAATTATAAAAGATCCAAAAAGAACTCGTGTGTTTCTGTAAATAGTGTGAAACAGGTCTAAAAAGAGGCAGGCACACAACTTTATAACTCCGGGACTAAAAAGAGAAACAACACAAGTATGATGAACAAGAAGAAAGCGTGAAGATGCATTGTCTTTTACTGTTTTGTCATGGAGCACATCATCTCCATTACCACCACCACCACCACCACAGCACCAAAATCATCATCATCAACATCGTCATTCATCGTCATCATCGTCGTCGTCATCATCATCATCATCATCACATCTCCTTCATCTTCATCATCATCATCATCACCGTCATCATCTTCATCGACATTGTTATCATCTTTGATAATATAAATATCATCATCCTCATTATTATTATTATTATTATTATTATTATTATTATTATTATTATTTTTACTTTTTTTTTGTAATTTGAGTTCATTTTAAATGCAAGTTAACAATTTTAAATTACAAAAATTACAAAAAAAAAAACAACCTTGTTTGAAAAATCATAAACACATAAAAGTTAAACTGCATTAAATAATTTATTTTGGAAATAATCAATACAGAACATGAATAATCACTGCATATAAGATATATTAGGTCTAACATTTTGGAAAACTCAAACCACTTCAATATGGAATGTTTCAGTTTCATTACAATCAACACGTTAAAAAAGTCCATCTCAGTAATTGAAATTGAATTCAATATTTTTTGTTTTGTAAAAATTATTAATGATATACTGGTACTATATATATATATATTTAACATCTACTTTTACTGCTACTGCTACTACTACTACTACTACTACTACTACTACTACTACTACTACTACTACTACTACTACTACTACTACTACTACAACTACCATCATTTCTATTACCACTACAACTACAGCTACTACAACGGAAATTATCAAGTTTATGAACCACTCAATTTCATGTTTTTATTTGTTAGTGGTAACATAAAATTTCTCATGAACCCAGACATGGCGTGAAACATAATTTTTTTCGCTGATTCGCTGTTGTCATCGGCTGAGAGGCCTTGACACCCGGCTTATTCCTCTACCGATGGTAGATCTGTGTACTTTGAAAGTATACCTCGTGAATTGAGAGCTTCCGTCGTTTGTTAAAAAAAGGAGAGCCGCAAGGACCTGTAAAAAACATGATAAATGTATAATATCATTACTGGATCGTCTGAATAATTATGTCATTAGCTTCAAAATATCGAACGTATACAGTTCAAAGTGACTATTGAATTACACACACACACAAATCTTTTGATAAAAAATGCTACTTCATTCACTGTGAAACCCTTACGTTATTGTAAATAGATATACTTATCCACCTCTTTTACTTTATTCCTTGATTGAAAAGAGAGCAAGACATGCCTCATTGATACTTAAAAAGTTATTATCAAGTGCAACTGTACTTATAGTCCTTTAACTAATAATATGTAGGAACTTTATGCATCGTAGCTCATGTGAAAAACATAAGGTCGCGGGCATCCAGCAATAATCAAGGTCTATAACTACCGGCCTTTTTCAGTCGCTGGGTCACTCAATCAAACTTTAGACTTAGGTGATCGATAAAATAAGAGAAAACCGTCACAATTACAAAAAAATTTCTAGGTGTAGATTTTCAAAAATTAATAATATAATATAGCTTCCCAGCACTAAAGTTCTAGGTTTAGATCTAAGAAATAAAAAATGACATGAAAGATCCAAATACTGTATTAAAAAAAAATGATATTTTGGCCCGTTTTTCATGTTTTAGCTAGACTAGACCTAATTTTTAACTTAGAACTAGATTCTAGACCTTGCTTTGTAAAGGGCCTCTTAACCATCTATAAAAGTACGGTATGCTTGTTTTTCAACGACATGTAGATCTAATATAATTTATAATTGTATTTCCAATGGGATAAAGATCCGTTTTACTGAATCTAAATCTAGAATAAGATCTAAATGTTTTTGTTTTATTTCTTAACTAGATTGGTAGTAAGTTCAATGCAAACTGGAATTTACATTCAAGTTTTTAATCCAGATTCAGTCTAAATCTAGTTTCACTTGAATACATCAGAGCAGATTACCATTGCTATTTGCTAGCTACAAATCACAGCTTATCTCCTCCGCTATCCAGAAAGGTTCTTGACTTCATAATCTGTACCTTGCATGTAATTCATCATCGTTATAGACATCAAAGTGGTTGGCTTTATGTCGAAAATTTCGGAATCGTATTTCTCTCGGTCACCGATAAATTTCGTTGATAATGTCCGCCATTGTTGGGCCGCAAATACAGATCTTGGGCCAACCTCATCGACCGCCCAAATTTTGGGACTTACAGCAAGTGCCCAAGAGCTTGGGAACATTTCATGCGCAGCTCCTATAGTGAGTAAGGGCCCAACTTGGGCAGATGTGCTAAGTTTGGCGGGAACTTGGTGTTGGGACCTTTTCATGCGCACGGCCACTGGGTCCTTTTCGTAGAGCGGGATTTTCAGCTTGTATTACATAAATTCTTGTTATACATAAAAAGATATTGGCCATGGTGGAAACAATTAACTTGTCAGATTTTCACCGAAAATTAAAATGGAGCCACTAATCTTATCAAATTATTATCTTGCAAAAACCAAAAGGCAACTTCTTCAGTAGAGGCAATGCAAAACATTGCGTTTTTTTTTTTTTTTTTTTTTTAATAAGCAGTAGCAATCTGGCCATTTTTGGTGTGATTTATTTACATCCAGCCGGGACAGCAACAATGCGGTATTGCTAATTTTGTACCCATCGATGTAAAAGTAAACACAAACACTCTACCCTAGTTTTACTTAATTTAATTTTGGCAAAAATTTGATAAAGAATTGATAGTTTATTGCATATTTATTAGATTTATTGACTTTAGTCTCCAGTAAAAATATGATGGAAAACTATAACTGCTTTTACGTCATATAAGAGCAATTAAATCATTCCTTTTTTGATATTACAGCATTAGAAATAAATATAATATGCATAATTATCGGTTGGTTTAAGAATAACCGTGTATATGGAGTCATACCGTCTACCGTAGAGCTTTTCTTAGTTTAGTGAAGGAGTCCCTCGTTGCGTTCTGTCATCTGGGTAGCCTGGGCAGAGCTTGATTAATGTTGAATTGCACGATTCAGTTTTTCCGTTAAGTAAATCAAACAAATTGTGATAAAAATATAAAATACCCGTGAAAGTTCTCTGTATTTGAAGTGCCCATTTTCTTTAATTTAAACAGAAATTAAATAAGAAAATTGGGGAAAAATGAGCTTTTTTAGGCAAAAGCTGCCAATGCAATGCAGCTATATGAAAAATTTACATTTATAATAAAGCAAGTAATAATTAAACATATAATGTTATAAACTAATGACGTGCACATGGTGTAAGATTCATAAGTTCAGTAAACGATTCTTCTGATTATGAGACGGGGACACATTGATGATTTTTATCAACTGATATGTTGGGAACTAATCTTAATTACCTCTGTTATTATTTTCTCTTTCAGAATGTAATATCACAACATGGGGCCAGAATTGTAGTGAAAATTGCAGCACAAGTTGTATGAACAACAGTTGTAGTCACGTGACAGGAGAGTGCTATGGTTGTTTCGATGGTTACTGGGATAGTTTTTGTGATCATGGTAAGTTTTTATATCGCGGCCTTATTTTTTTCATTGATGTACACTGCATATTGGATTGTTGCATTTATTTGTGTGAGTCCTTGTGGCTGTGTTAGTTTATACAACTATTTTTTTTAAAGTTCTTTTTAGCTCAATACATGGATTTTTATTCAATATATATAGCTTCTATTTATGTCTTATTTTTTATTGAAAATTGCCAAGTCATCCTCTTAGAAACAAAGTTATATTATTTCCAACAGTATGACAACCCATATAGAATGGGAGCACCTGAAATAACATTTAGACGCGTTTAGATTAGTTTGTTATAAACTCTTTTTTTTTTTTTTTACAAAAGTGGTTTACTAGATTGCTAGTGTGGAAAGAAAATATGCAAAGTATGAGATCAAATTAAGCAACAAAAAAAAAGAAGTTTGTAGCTCGAGCGATTAAATGATTTTTTAGGGTTGTTCAAAAAACTTTCAAAAGATTTGAAAAAAATAAGGGACATTACAAATGCTCTGTCTCAAATTAAAAAGAAAATGATTAAAAACATCGGTCAATTTATATCAATCTTAATCACTCATCTGACAAAATGCAAAATCGGTATATCTATTGACGTCATTATTGTGAACACAATTAATTACTTTGTCAAACAAGGCCGAATAAAGTTGAAATTGAGTCTACATGTTCACTCAGAGTGCAACACAACTTCATATGGCGAGGGCTGCAGACAGACATGCAGTGTCAACTGTGTGAACCAACTATGTCATCACGAGACCGGATTTTGTAACTCCTGTAACGAGAGCAGGCTTGGAGACTTCTGTGAAATTGGTCAGTAAATATGTTTCTTGTTTACCTTTATTTGATAATGGTCAATTGGTTTCAACCCAACAGCACCATATAGGGCCATGACTGAGGAAAAAATCTCAAGGGGTATAAAAATTAAAATTACTACCAGCTAATATTTCTTGTGACATCTAAGCAAAATAACTTGGGTCCACCTAATTTTCTAGTATACCATTAAGAGATGGAAATGTTCTATAAATTTTCTTTCTAACTGACCACTGGAAGAGACCTCATAGACAAACAAACGACGGAAAAAATACGACTTGACTATGGAATCTATAAAGTGAGCGACAATTTATAAATTATAGCCTGGCTTCCTGAGGGTGCTTTTTAAATCTCTAGGGCGGCAGCAAGAAGATGAATCTGGTGGGGGCGCCAGCATCTTAGCAGTTGTGGGAGCTCTGGTCGTTATCTTGGTCATCCTTGCTGTTGTTGGTGGAATCTTTATCTGGAGGTATGCGTGGTGCTACATTATAACGGTTTTATTTTGCATAACTTCTCTTCTAATTTAGAGCCTGAGTAAACCCTTACAATTTGTTTAGACCCGACATTGTTTGAAGAAGGAAAATTGGACATTAGAAATTAAAGACGAGGAGAACTGAAATCGAAGAGGAAGGAGAAGAAAAGGGAAAGAAAGATGGAAAGCAAGAGAAATATGATTTCTTCGGGGCTGCAAGAAAGGAAGAAAGAAGCGGATCCTGAGACAAAGTTAATCTAAAAGATAACCAAAGAATTGCAATAGTTTTGAAATTCGGATAACGTGAGGGAAGATGAATATAAAATTATGACGAGGCAATGGCATCCCACGGCTGTATTATATGTTTTTAGTTTTCGCCTTTCTTAAATTTATTTTTTTTTAGATTTTGTTATATTATTTTTCTTAATTGCTTGCAGAAATCGGAAACAAAAGTCAACTGAGAAACGCAAAGATGAGAACGATATCCATCTGAGTAATTGGACATTCAGATTTCACACAGGTAAAGATAATGGAGGTAAAAATAAAGCAAGGAGAATATTTCCAAATTTCTGAAGCTTCCTACCTAACTCTTCTTTCCAATAAGCAGAGTGATGGGTGGGCCAAGTATATTTTTCAATGACAAAAAAATATTTCAGCAGAAAGTGAAATGTATAAACTTCTATGTCTTTTCTTTGTCTACCTCTTCCTCTGTCTTTGTCTTTTTGCTTAATTGTTTTTACATTTCCTCCAGCGCCCCTCACACCCTCTCTCTCTCTCTCTCTCTCTCTCTCTCTCTCTCTCTCTCTCTCTCTCTCTCTCTCTCTCTCTCTCTCTCTCTCTCTCTCTCTCTCTCTCTCTCTCTCTCTCTCTCTCTCTCTCTCTCTCTCTCTCTCTCTCTCTCTCTCTCTCTCCCTCTCTCTTTCTGTCTCTCTCTCTAATTATATCAATTCTCATTCACGTTAAGCACTATAGGTTTGTCTGTCTTTTATTTTTTTTTCTCATCTCATCTTCTCTTTCAATTGGTAGTGATGGGCATAAAATGAGCCTAGAAATTTTTAATCGAGTACAAAGAAACTCACTCTTGTAAGTTTGATGTCGTTTATCTCTTATTTCTCGTATTGTTTGCAAATTTTTACTTGCCAGCCCCATTCGAGGAATGTGAAGCTGAGAATGGTGAGGTTACTGCGGCGAGTGCCCCAACTAATTCTGTCACGGACACCATTGCTGTGTCTGTGCAGGAGCTCAAGACATACATCCAGCAACACTCGGTAGACTCACACTTCTTGGATCAGTTCTTGGTAAGGAGAGTTAGGAATACCTAGAGGCATTTCTTTGTAGATGATGTTGATAAAATGAAACTAGATTAAAAAAAATCGCTAGCGACTCTAACAACGTATCTATGTACGTCATAATCAGTGGATTTATCATATATTCCTGGCTATCATCATTATTCACGGACCGTTGGGAAATATGGCTATCATTTATTACAATGAGCGTTGAGAATATTTTATCTGAGCTGTGCTAAGTTAGGGTATTTGGGTTAAAGCGTCCAGTCTATGACCATGTGTTTTAGAAAATACCAAAATATAAATACTTTAATTATATAGAAAATTGTCCTACCTAGTAGTTCATGACTTCGAAGTATCGTGCCTAATGGCACTTGTCAAGTGTTGTTCTCTGTACTTTGGCTAAGAGTAAGAGATATTTCTTTTTGTGCACACAGTGGAAAGTTGACCTGTTTCCGGAGGATTAAACTTGACTTTTGCCTCGAAATTTCGAACCTTTCTTCTAAAATAAATGCGCACTACGGGTGTAATTGGTCTTAATTTTTTGACGATTTCACATTTTATCTGTGGTCAATTTTGTTGGTTTTTATTTTCCAAATTTGTTCGCTTAATCTCGTAGCTAATTTTTGTATGCTTCAGTATAAAAGACGATTTTTGTAGGTTATATCTTGTTTTAAATGTATTTTCAGTAAATCATATATATACGTTTCCTTGTTGTTAGATTTGGTTTGTGTTACGGTTACTTTATGGACGCAAACTACAAAGCAGGACATTGTTTTTTCAAATACCATGCTCCTTAATTGTTGAGCACTGTTTTTATTCTGTTGTTTGAAACAAACTATTTTAATAATATCGATATATTTCCCCAGGAAGGTGTTTTTCATCAAGATTAATCTAATTCAACTTCATTGAGCAGAGTTTGACCGAATTATTATTTTAGAGAACATCACATTTTTACGACAAACTTTATTCACTTTTTAATGTATTACCACAAATCCATGGAACAGTATTTCCTCTAAAGTATTTTCCCAATGATTATCAGATTTTTTATGAACATTTCAAACTCCGAGATGCATCTGTAATAATCATCTTCACAACAGTTATTCAATATTCAGCATTGTCCTGGCCATTTGAATAAGTTACTTTTTCCCATCATATGGTGACACACTGTTCAGTCTGTCCCAATGACCAGCGGTTCGCCTCAGACCTGTGGGGTTCTACCAGAGAACATCAAGAAAAACAGATACAAGAATATCATTCCTTGTGAGTCATGAATGGCCTTTACTTCTGCTCAAACTTTGACACTTTAGCCGCAACCAAAATGTCAGTAAAATTAAAACAACGTTAGAGCCTCTTCAGCTGTTACAGTATTTGAAAAAAAAACCTAGCGTTATAAAAAAAGACAATTGATGCACACAAAAAAAAACAGTTAAAATGTGGTTATTTTCCCACATAAAAAAACACTTCACAGTAGAATTCAAATATACTGAGAAAACAATTTTGAGATGACTGTCAAACTTGCTTCAGTTCCATTTACTGCAATATTTAAATTATAAGCCTAACGACTGTAAACGTATAACGTAAATAAAGTATTTTAAAGTATTACTCAATTAGAAATAAACTGCATTGATATTTGTTCATTATTTAAAGAATATTGTCCTAATAAGCTCTCGAAATGCTCGATTCAATAATGGCTAAAAGAAATATAAAGAATGATTACTGATTGAAGAAAACATTTTATATTTTATTAGAACTTTAAAATAATTTCATAAAAGAATATCTGGGCGGGCTTTTTTTAAATTATGAAATAATTTGTTACACTGGAAAATTGCAAAGAAAACGGACACTGTTTCTTCTTTTTTACCAGGTATAGAAAGATTTTCCAAACCAGATATTTTATAATTTTCAAAGTTGCTTAAGCCTCTGTTCTAACAATTACTGCAAAGTCGCACCTTCAGTAGACCATTAGTGTTCATAATAAATATATAATGACTGCTGAAATACGTTTTGTTTTTGGTTATTTTTGATATTCTTTTTTTTTTGTCCAACAGTTCAGCACTGTGTCTTACACGTCTTGAGTTTGATTGAAACATTACTTTATCAAGTCCATATTACAAGAATAAAAAAAATGGAAGGGTATCGTCTTGAAACAAACACTACAATAAAAGAACAATGAACAAAAGGTCCTCTTGAGTATTAATTTATTGCACCCTTTTATTCGAATCTCTATTCATTCCACACCTCGTCACATATGCTCACACTTTTCTTCCTCTTTCACCATCAACCCCTCTCCCACCAGATGATGCCTCACGGGTCCCATTGTTGACAGTTGACGGCGAAAAAGACTCAGACTACATCAACGCTTCTTTCGTTAAGGTGAGCCTCTCTCTCTCTCTCTCTCTCTCTCTCTCTCTCTCTCTCTCTCTCTCTCTCTCTCTCTCTCTCTCTCTCTCTCTCTCTCTCTCTCTCTCTCTCTCTCTCTCTCTCTCTCTCTCTCTCTCTCTCTCTCTCTCTCTCTCTTTCTGTATCTGTCTCTATTTCTTTCTCTCTTGAAACGATAAGAGTTTAAAAAATTAGGTCACTGTCGATTTAAATTACGACGATGATTATAACCAGGTATAAATCGGAAATAACTTTTTATTTTTGATGATGAAGAAATTTAGATAATAAGAAAACAAGCTTTAAGTTGTTGAGAAAATGACAATAGCGGCAAAGATGTTACTGTTAAGAATACATATAAACAAAACAAAAGAAGAAATGTAAAATAGAACATGATGAATATATTAAAAATTGCTATCCCCCAAGTTTTATTTTATGGCATGTGTTAGTTATAAGCGTAGAAAACACTATCATCTTGATCTACACCTATCGTCCAGTCCCCTTTTTTAATAATAGCGTTAGAATGGGGCGAACAGAGTTGTGTCAGAGGTCACCCTAACAATCCAACGTTATGGAAACGTAAGGACGACGAAGTTGTGATTTATCCTGTATTATAGGATAGCGGCACGTTTCTGGTCTTTTAAAAAAGTATTACCTTTCAGTTATCTGAAAGATGGTTCAGAGATCGAGAGCCACACTTGATGATTTTTTAACCTATTAATAAGGCTTGGTAGAATGGTGAACTGCTTCAGATACGCTGACAGGAACAAAAAAGGTCATGTTGCTTGGCCATTTGTAAATTAAAGTTAAGCTTTCCCTAGTTCCAAATCTAATATATATATATATATATATATATATATATATATATATATATATATATATATTCCCTGTTTTAGATGATAGACTGCAAGAGTACATAAATCTAAATATTGATTTTTTAAAGTTCACGCACCTTTGTAAGGCAGAGTAACTGAACGCATTCAGTCTACATACATATGAAATAATTACACATGGGAGAATGATTCAATATATTTTTGTTTGAATTATGTAAAAATGTAATTATTTAGAAATCGTCCGTTTTGAAAAATTATATAAGCAAAGAAGAATCCTTGGTCAACTCAAACTACATGGCTATGAATTATCCATGGGCGATGACTATTGCCTACTCACAACATTTCGTACATCAAGCATAACATTCTTGCTAGTATTGCAATAGCTTGAGGAAGCTAGCCTTGTAGTCCGCTGGTATATTATTTTGGAACTGCTTCACCCACAAGTATCGTCACCGCTTGTAACTTGAGTGGTGGACAAAACAAATTCTTAGTGTCAGTATCACTATAAAGTGCTCTTTCAAGTCAAAATCTGTTGATCTAATGTAGTCTTTCAAGGCAAAACTCTTGAAAAAATTATACTTTTTTGTATTGTGTCTTAAATGTCCTCTATTAAATTGTATATTGTGGTAGTATGTAAAATGTAACAGCAATCAACTTTATTAAAATCATCATACAATAATTCTTATTCTAATTAGATAGAGCAATTAGTTTTTAAGACATTTCAGTAACATACGATACACGTGGTTTAAAAAATAAGAAGAACAGTAACCATTGAAGTTTGGAAAATATATGTAATTCTTTTAATTTGCATCATCAGAGATAATTTGCAAAGCAGTTGTAGTAAAACTAAACCTTTGTCCTGCATCAATTTGTGTGGTGTAAGAAAAAGACATAAATGCTTTGAAATGTCAGTTCTTTTAATGTTGTATATTGGTACAAAAACTAAAGAGCATTATCATTTTGTAACACCTGGTATATTCGGAGAATTTTCTTTTGTTTTCTGTAAGGAGAAGTGGAGAAACAACCTCATTTAAAATGCGGTAAAATACACTTATGAACAGAGTTTAAAATGCACTTCTTGTCCAATTAATTAAACATTCATGTGTACCATGTTTATGAAAACGTCAGTGTGATATTTTCAAGTCCGAAAAGGTCGTATAGGTATAAACATATATATATATATATATATATATATATATATATATATATATATATATATATAAAGAGACTTTTGATTCAGACACAAAATAATTATGTAAAGAAGACGCAATTTTGATTTAAGTTCGATCGTTTATTTAAATCAAATACACAAATATGTAAAATATTGGTGGTGACTTATTTCCGCATTATCTATTTACTATTTGGAATAAACCTTTAAGTAAAACATAGCCTCCTCTATAAATATAATTATGAGTTACAAGTTCATATAAATTTCGAAAAATCCATGTTATTTTTTTAGAATACAAATTGTACTTAATTTCTAGATCTAAATTTTAAAACTATATATCTTGAAATATAGTTATAAGAACTTCATCAGATGCCAATAAAGGAAATTTTTTTTTCATCTATAATGTAGCCTAGCCTTTTTGTCATATCTGTGTGTAAAATTCCCTACATATTACCTTATTAGTATAAGAAACTGATAATCATCTCATTAAAAAATATTTCATTTTTTTGCGAAGATTTTATCACTTAATAAACACTTAGACTAAGGGTTTAAACATGTTGTCTTTAAGATGCTTATATAAGTACATCAGAACTGACGCCCATGAAACTACGCCGCCAACGGCGAAGTGGCATTACAACCTCCAAGAATATGTATATACATCTTCTTTTAAATTGCAATCCGAAAATGTCTCCCCCTTGTTCTCATTTGCTCTACAATTCTCACAGTGTTATTAATCCCAAGCCTTAATCACCTTTTTGGTATGGTGGCCTGAACTATTTTTACTTAATTCTTTGTTCTTTGGTCACACTGCCTCAGTTAAAACGAGAATACACAAAATACATAAAATTCTTGTAGCTAAAACTTATTTTATATATTTCTTTAAACCCTTCAGGGCTATATGACTGACAAGGCATTTATTGCGTCACAAGGTAAGACCAATCAAATTAACCTCATATTGTTCTGATGAGGTAACGCAAATTCCATAGATTCTATTCACTCAAAACCAGCTGCTCCTTTGCTCCAAAATTAAATTAAATAGAAGAGACCGCACGCTGGACGTCTTTATTATTATTATACTCGAATTGTAGCATTGAAGCAATATTCTTCTTAGTAAATCTGTTAACTTCTGAGAATTTTATTTGTATAAGTATTTCTTTAGAGCAATAAAGTATTCATTTAAACTCCAGCGAAAAAAAAAATAAAAAAAAATATGCAGCTAGCCCATACTGTATTACATTTTGGATAACACTTTGTTACCCTCTTAGTAAGATTATTTGAGTCGCTGAACCTGCCTTTTGCTCATTGATGATTTCTGGTGAAATAGTTAAAAGTGGCATATTATAGAATTTCATTGTCAAACATTTTTTTTTATATTTTTTTTTCTGTAAAAAGTAAAATCACTCTGCACAAAAAGTGTAAGGATAGACATTGGAACCTTTCATTACCGTATGTCTATTTAAAATTAGCTTTAAATAATTATTGGATTGATCAATGTATGACCATCATTCAGGCCCCAATGATATTGTCCTGAATGACTTTGTGCGCATGCTCTGGGAACAAAAGATCGATAAGGTCGTTATGTTGACTAATCTGATCGAGGAAGGAAAGGTAAGATTATTAAGCTGACACTTTTTTTAAGTCATTAAAAAATACCAGAGTAAAATTCTTCCTGCTGAAATATTCATTTTACGTAGAAGCAACTACAAAATACAGTAGTAGAAGAAGAAGAAGAAGAAGAAGAAGAAGAAGAAGAAGAAGAAGAAGAAGAAGAAGAAGAAGAAGAAGAAGAAGAAGAAGAAGAAGAAGAAGAAGAAGAAGAAGAAGAAGAAGAAGGAGAAGAAGAAGGAGAAGGAGAAGGAGAAGGAAAAGGAGAAGAAGAAGAAGAAGAAGAAGAAGAAGAAGAAGAAGAAGAAGAAGAAGAAGAAGAAGAAGAAGAAGAAGAAGAAGAAGAAGAAGAAGAAGAAGAAGAAGAAGAAGAAGAAGAAGAAGAAGAAGAAGAAGAAGAAGAAGAAGAAGAAGAAGAAGAAGAAGAAGAAGAAGAAGAAGAAGAAGAAGAAGAAGAAGAAGAAGAAGAAGAAGAAGAAGAAGAAGAAGAAGAAGAAGAAGAAGAAGAAGAAGAAGAAGAAGAAGAAGAAGAAGAAGAAGAAGAAGAAGAAGAAGAGATTAAGCTTGAAGACGATGTGTACATTAAAGTATTTTTATTGATATTTCGTCTAAAGAAAAAATGCAGCATGTACTGGCCAGTGGAAGGTGAAGAGGAGTTTGGTGATGTCTCGGTCAGGCTGCTGACCACTCATGTGTTTGCTGAATACACCATCAGACACTTGCGACTGTCTAAGGTTGGTACGCAAATAATTTGCCCACAATGAATCAAAAAATGATACTATTTTGTTCAGATATTCTGGGTGAATTTAAAGAACAAACGCCTATGTTGTTAAAATCATGTATGTATCGGCTAAGCCATACACATGTGTTATAAATAAATTATTTTTAAACTTTTAAGAGTAATCAATAATTTCTGACTATTATGATCTTTATAGTCCGTGCTTGTTAATCAGCAAAAATCATTAATTATTTTATCACATACTGACAACTTTTCTCAAAGAGTGGAGAACCTTGCCGTCATCTGACCCAGTTTCACTTCACTGCCTGGCCGGACAAGTCTGTACCTGAGAGTCCCTGGGGTCTGGTAGATTTTCACCATAGAGTGATGGCTGTCCCAGGATCTGGTCCTGTCTTGGTACACTGCAGGTAAGTCTGTGTATTCTGGTTGATTTTTACCAGAGAGTGATGGCTGCCCAGGATCTGGTCCTGTCTTGGTACACTGCAGTTAAGTCTGTGTGTTGTGATTGATTTTTTTCCAGAGAGTGATGGCTGTCCCAGGATCTGGTCCTACACTGTCTTACCATTGGAATATTCCTAAAAACTTTAATGCTTCGGCTCCGCAATAATTTTAGGAGTTTAAATCATTTATTGAATACTCCTTCTCCAGTGCCGGTGTGGGACGGACTGGCACGTTCATCGGTCTGTGTAACCTGCTAAAGGAGGCGGAAGCCACTGGCAGTATGGACTTCCAGTCTGTGCTGTGGAAACTGAGGCAGGACAGGATGCACACGATACAGACAGTGGTTCGAAAAAAAAACAACAATAAGCATGCTTAATCTTCTTATAGTTTGTACGAACATTTTTTTTGCAAAGTGTTACAGATATAATGTATCTATAGTGTCTTCCCCTCGTTTTAAACAGAAGAAACATTTGATCATAACTTTTTTTGTCATTGATTTAATTTTTTTACACATTCTAATTTTGTCCACATATTTTCTTTTGCACTATAAGTATTCTGGAAATGCTTCTTAATATAAGGCGTTAAGTTAATAAAAGTCTTTTTTTAATTTGGACTTTTTCACTTTCTTATCCCCCCTCCTTTATTTTTAGTTATATATAAATATATGCATTTCGACAGTTCACTTCAATAAAGTGTTACAGATGATAACATTCTCCTAATCGTTTGCGTTCTCTCGTACTTTTTTAAGCATATAATCATTACAATATGCTAATAAAGAATTAAAAAGTTTTTTCTTAGCATTCACGATAATTGTATCTTCATGATTCTTATTTCAGGAACAGTACAAGTACCTACATAAAGTGGCGTTGGTCGGTTACTACACCGCCGGCACCATTATCAATGTCAAGGACATGCATTTCCGCCTCGCAGATTTAGAGAGTGATGAGGACAATAGCACGTCTTCTCGGAACTACAAGCAAGAGTTTGATGTGAGTCCTCGGAAATATATGAAATACCCATGGTTTGCTATGGATTGGAATGTATGATATTTTGTTTCTCCACCCAGCGCCTCTACCTCCAGTTTCAAATACGGCTGCAGCATTGTCGCTCTTGGCCTAAGCCTAGTATAAAAAGGCCTGACTCACGGCCCGAGTACCATACATAAAACATGATCCAACAATTTTACACACACATATATACATTAAGTGTCATCAGTCGGTCAACTACCTCACTCTCTTCAATTCTGGTGTACCTCCTGTCATGGTAGTTTGGAAACGTTTATTCCCAATTCAATATGCTGCTTGAATCAGAAGTAGTAGTCATGGATATTTTTACGCTTTGTATGTTTTGTTGAATTTAGGAATTCTGCTGTTTTTATTAGAGTGGTTAACAATAAAGTTATACTTATCAAAGGCGACTTCTTTTTATTTCATTGTCATTCGACCCGTCGTCACAGTTTTGTAACTTCTCAACGATATATTTCTCCAATAAGCCACAAAACCCAAATTTCTTATGTCATCTGAACATCTGTCCAACTGCACACTCCCATGAAATGAACGTCAAGCATTATAAAATGTGAAGTCAGTGGGACTAATTTTCTATTAAGTTTTATTATAATATTTCTACCAACTCCTTTAGTTCAAATACCGGGCAAACAGTTTCCTTTTCCTTAAAGCTATATCAGCCAATTTCGCCCAGACAAATTAATGTAAAACATGTTAACTTTAACTTCAAGCAACCCTTCATTTTATTTCTCAAAAAATAAGTTACAAAACTTTCACACACATACATATATGGTAGCTTTGTTTCACCCCCTCCCCTGTATTGCGCATTTTCCCCAGGCGGTGGTAGAGGTATGTGACGCCACCGTACCTAAGATCAGGGAACCAATCAATGAGGGGGACCAGACCGTGTACCAGAACCTGGGTGGTACCGCTAACAGGCGCAAAGACAGGCTGAGTAACATCCTGCCCAGTACGTGATGAGGAGCCTGTAGAATTAAATGTTCTCTAGCTCTACTATTTTCATTTATGATTGACTGGTTTATGCCATTTTTTCACTACCCACACCAATGAGTGAATAGGTAGTTCTACATAGATTTTCTGAAGCCAGATTTCTCCAAAAGGGGAAAAAAATGATTTCACTTTACACAGTTGTTCTCACCGTTCTCAATAGACAACAGAAAGATCGATAATGTATACGTATGAGTTGTGTGTAAGAAAATACATTTCACATTGAGTTGTGTATTAAAGAATACATCTCACATTGAGTTGCGTGTAAGAGAATACATCTCACATTGAGTTGTATGTAAGGGAACAGATCTAAAATATAAAACTACATTTAAGTCTACGGAAAAAGTTAAGATGTCTTGAAGTCCAGTATAGTTATGTGCTGATTAGTCTTTGCATTTCAAACATATTTAAATGTATGATAGTGTTACGCATTAATGACAAAAATATCAACAATGTTGTTCTTCCACCAGACCCAGCCTACAGACCTGATCTTACTGCTGCGGTCCCTCACGAGGACACCTACATCAACGCTGTCCTGGTGCCGGTAAGGGAATCTTTCTTCTTGCCACAACTTTTGACAGCCAGATTTTTCTTCCCGATCAAAAAAGTTCGAGAACGAAGCTCGAGAGCATAAGATGACATTTTTAACCAATATTAAATCTGATACAAAAACCTGCATATACATTCGGCCCTGTTATTCCAACTAGTAAATGCTATTGATATCTTTAAGAGGTGTGCCTATGCCAAGAACTAAATTTACAATGATTTCGACATATCCAAAAGAACATTAAAATAAACATATTATGTAACTGTTTTTTTTTTCTTTTTTTCTGCAGTAAAAAACGCCATTTTTAAACGAAATATTATAACTATAATTCTGAGTCGATAGAATTATTTATAAAATAAGTTACCTTTATAGGGAAGTCATATTTCTTCGCTCAGCAAATTCCCTTGTTATATTACTCTATTTAAAATAATTAATTATATAATTTTTATTCTTAAAAGTTCTGATTAGTTTTTCATTCGCTATTCATCATCTAATTTGGGAGGAAATACAAAATGTATCTCATTGCATGAATGTGTCTATACTGTTATGTAGCACACCTTGTGAATGTCAGTCACCCCGTTCACCTCTTTTATGAATCATTTAATTCCAGAACTTGACTAAGAATGGTCACGACATCCTGACCCAGCTGCCCCTGCCCTTGACAGTGACAGACTTCTGGAGACTGGTGACCCAGTTTAATGCTGGTCTGATTGTCGCATTTGCTGCAGACTCAGATCAACCTGACGAGGTTGGAATAAGTTAAAATTCACTATATTGGCGACTTTATCGCAGAACTGTTATTAAGCCTTAGGCGATGTGCGTTGACATCAACAATGCTCGTGTTAAATAAAAGATTTTTTTGAAGGATAGATAGAACTCATTTTGTTTTTTAAAAAGCTAAATATAGGTTTTTGGGCGACAAATGATATTTATTAAAAAAAACCTGTTTATTTAAACAAAAAGTATTATAATGAATACCTTATATTATGAAAATTTGCAAACTTCAAAACCTCTTTTTTAATGTTTATAGTTCAAATAATCACCATTGGTTCAGTTTGTGAGTGTTCAGAAATCTTCATATCAATTCACAACATGATTTCAAAATGTTAATTAATGGAAAAAATAATTATGTGTACATGGAAAAATAGAATAGAGTAATTGCTTTAATGCTATTAAACAATGTGTTTTTTGTGGAAGAGCAATAAAAAATATTGTAAATGGCCTTATCCTCGCAGACAGTTGGAGATTTTCTGCCCAAGAGTGAGACAGAACCATTTGAGAATGACCGTTTCCTGGTAGAGACCAAACACCACACAGAGCGTGGACTGGTCAGCGAGTTTACACTTACAGTGCACAAGAAAATAGTGCCTGGTATGGACAGCTCGGTAAGTGATCACCCGACTAGAGATTTCCCGGAGTAATATTTGCGAGTAACAAGACAATAAACACTTGGATATGTCTCCATCCTACACTTCCTGCCCTAACATAAACTGCATTTCTCTGTCTGCTCCACTATCCCTCCTTAAAATATTTAGGCATCATTACCACTGATAAGTTTTCCCAGGAATTATTACTTTTATTTTGTTAAATTTTACAGTACTGCTAAGCATGCCATTTCCCAGCTTGTGTTTCACCAGCCACTGCTCATACCAACTGTTCACTCAGATCACAGAGACGAAAAAAACTCTGGCTCTTCTCTTGTGTAAAACCTCAGAGCTGGACCCAGAGTCTGTCCTTGAACTTCAGGAGCAGATTAGTTTCCGTAGACCAACAGGAAGTTCCCGCACTATTTACATGTGTCGGTAAGGCTGTTTGGAACACACACACGCTCTCTCTCTCTCTCTCTCTCTCTCTCTCTCTCTCTCTCTCTCTCTCTCTCTCTCTATTTCTGTCTGTCTCTCTCTCTATCTCTCTCTCTATTTATCTATCTATCTACCTATCTTGCTCTCTGTTTTTCTCTCTGACTAATTCTCTTACAATGTTTCAATCTCTTTTTCATTAGTATTCTATTTGTCAACGCTGATTTTACAGAGTTTGACTCAAATAGTTTCCCACTTTGTTTAACATATCCGCTGTATTTTCTATTACATTATACTCCAGATGTCTCTAGGGTTCTCAACCTGGTCCTTTCCTGTTTGCCAGCAAACATTATATTAGATTGAAGTGCTTTTTAGTCTATAACATCTTTTAAAACCATTCATCATTTTTACGTTTCAATAAAGCTTTCTTGCGGATTCTCATAACTTACAACATTTAGAGAAGTATGTTCTTTATAGAGGTGTTAATCAAGTTATTCAAAGAAAAATAGTTTGCAATCACTGGCTGTCGGTTTTCAAAATTAGCAGTCTTGACAAATCATTGTGACACAATGACATAGATCGTTTGTTTTTTGTTTTTCATTTTTTGTTTCTTTTTTAATTTCTCAAATCTTTCTTTTTTTTCCTGTCTTCTATTTGACCTAGTAACGGTGCTGACCATTGTGGCTTGATGTGTGTCCAGTCAATCTTACTGGATAGGCTTAAGTTCGACCAGTGTCTGGCTGTGCCTGTTGTTGTTGGGTCAATCAAAGCCATTAGGCCACAGGTCATTCCCACGGTGGTAAGGAGACAGACTGAATGCAGCATAACGTATTTTGAGAAGCTAAAGAGAAACTGAGCTATTGCTTTGAATGTTTTACTGGGGATTTAAGAAAATTATTGATATAGGATTGGTGGCAAAGTTTCTAAAGGTATTTATTGAGGAAACGGTTATGAGATATTTCATGATCAATGCAGATTATTGCTCAACTCAGACCTAACAAGGGATTGTCACTAACATTTTTATTTTGAAAAAAAAAATTAGCTTTGCAATCGCAACAATAACACCCTTCAGCTGTTTTGGAACTCGCACATGATGATTTACACATGAAAGCAATGGTAATGACGCTGTTTTCATTGTAGAAAAAAGTGAATTGTTGTTTTGAAAGCACGATGAACAGAGGAATAAAGTGAGACAGGCATTAGGGGAAAGTAGGATAGACAACAGTGATGTCTGCTGTCACATAGTAAAACACAAGTAAGAAGAAGCATGTGTCCATACTTATCAGTAAGATAGTTATAAGTTTGATTTTGCAAAGGTAGGATATTCAGCTTAGATTTTTTTTTTCTTAACATTAACATCTTTAGATACCCATGATTGTCTCTACATCGATAAATGGAAAAATATATACTGCAAGAAAGCTACAATACAATATAGTTATGCTTGTTTACATCTCTATGAAGAACCTAATTGGAAACTTTGTTCCCACAAATTTATCTGTGCTACGTGATCTATTTGATGTTTACCACTTAAACTTCTTTCTCTGCCGTTCAGGATCAGTACAAGTGTCTGTACCGTGTTCTCAAGTTGGCCTACGATTCCCAGAATGTCTACGGTAATGTTACAGATGTGTCAAGCGCTTCAGAGATCTAATCTAATGATTCTCCACCTCTTGGGCGATCCCTCTAAATGTTGAGAAATTTTTTCGTGTGTAGCTCTTTCAGCTAGTCTTAGTTGCTTTTTTTCCCCTCTTTTAAAATGATGGTGCAAATTTTGTTTTTCTGTAACTCTTTGTTCTTTTTTCTGCTTCCTTAAATCATCTGCAAATTTTTTAAGCGTTCGGAAATTCCTTTCATTCGTATAGCTCATTTCAACACGTATGGGTAGACTGTACCTAAGAACATTTTTGTTTTATCTGAGTCTGAGGACATTATGAAGTACCAAAAATGTTTGTTTCACACATATTGCACTAATTCTATTTTGTAATCTTCATTGAAAATGTACTGAACTTAACTATTTGTCCTGGTATGTTTGAGCATTGTATTATTTTATAAGTTGTATCTGCTATGTTTTATTTATACACTTATATGTGTACAAATTAACGGTAAGATAAAGATATTGTGTCGGCATCTAAATTAAGTCTACAAGTGTGATATCTACTTCGCGGAGACAGAGTGTGGCCAGTGCTACACCAAGTCTATACCAAATGCGAGTTGAAGAACTTACCTAGTTGTGTCACCTTTCTCAGGCTCACATTTTTTATGATAGCTAACTTTCTGCTGGTAAAACTGATTGCAGCAAAAGATCCACAATATTCTTAAAATTGTTTAAGAAAATAATCGTTGATATGCCTTATATGAAAATTTATGCCATTTGTGTTGTTTCTATGTTCACAAAGTTATGACAAAGTATAAAGTAAACCGCACTTTATAAATCCTGTTAATTCATGAACTGTAACTGTCATCACATTCTGTTTCCATAATTTAATAAGACATATTATAAGAAACCTTTGATTTAACATTCACACAATTACCGATCCAGCAATTGATTCATCAGTGATATAAATCTGATCAACCTTATATAAATTTGTTTAATAAGAAACAAGAATATTAATATTACTACGTGTTACTTACTGCTAATAAGATAAATGAAATACTTTTAATTCATAAGATGC
>JAWDGP010001744.1:0-7500 GCA_033675545.1 Elysia crispata | reverse complement strand
TCTTAATCTTTATCTCTCTCTCTCTCTCTCTCTCTCTCTCTCTCTCTTTCGCTCTCTCTCTCTCTCACTCTCTCTCTCTCTCTATTTCTTTCATTCTTTCTCTCTGTCTTCTTTGCCTCTTTTTCTATACTTGTGATACATTAATTTTACCTTAATGTCTCTATATCAGTTTATGAGTAAATATTCCTCCCTAGGTGTCTCTATTTACTTACAGTCTCATCGAGGCAGAGTCTATCACGATGCTAGTACTGATAATCAGATATGACGTGCCACTCACCAGTGGACAGTGCGGTAGTACTTGAAAATTATCGGAAATTCGTCACCGGCACCACATCGACGAAGTACCCAAGTCGCCGGTACCTCTGAGCAGGTTGTGCTTCTCACACAACCCACGACAGGGCTTCCCTGCCAGCATCCAAGCACCAGGGTGATGCACACAAGTGTGCATCCCGGTGTTTTATGGTAGGAGCCACATCAGACCCAAAGCATAAATGACGACAGGCGCGGGCCGTCATAGTATGTGGACCTTGACCGTTTTACGGATCTTAACACCGTTTTTTTTTTTTCTAAGGCTCAGAGTATGATCAGGTGTAACATGGTTCACAAACTTTGGCCTTGTGTTTCTAAAAAGTTCCTATTAATTAAATAAGACTAGTTCATGTTCTGTTGTGAACATTCCCTTTTTGTTTTTCTTTAATATTTATAAAATATATATATATATATTTTTTTTAAAGTTGTTTACCTTTACTTCACCGGTTTTTTTAAAACTCTTTCGGTTGCGCTTTGAAACTTAAGATTTATGTTATGTGTACATATTTCCCTGTGAATCCTTGTTTTGAAATATTTACACAAGTTTGGATATTTAGTATTCATATTATTACTTTAAGAAATTCCTTCCCTTTTTTTTTTCTCTCGGTTATGTTTCCTTGATCTGTTATTTTATTTCTTTGTATGATTAGTTTTACTTCTCTTTATCCCTTTTTTGTACTTTTTTTTTTTTTTTTTTTCAATTCTGTCTTTTGAGCTTCGTTGATTTAGGAAGTTGAATCTGAGAGCTAAAGGCCGTCGTTTTCCCACTTTCCAGTTTGATCATTTTTCCATCATAGCCTTTTACTTCTTTTTTTTTTTTTTTTTTTTATTTATTTAATTTTTAATTTTATCTTTCAAAAATATACAAAACAGACAGACAATCAGGCAGACAGGTGAACTGCTCCCCCATTGAGTCCTCCCCGTCTCTGTGTAGTCTATCTGTAGAGTCGCATCTCTCTGTGTGGGTGAATCACGGCGAGCGCCGTCAACACTGGAAGAGGAGAAGGCCCGTCTTTCCATGTCGGCACCGCTCTACCAAAATCAAGTCACGGAGCCGCTTCCCCCTGTGCATAGTTCGGCAACCGGTGAGTCAAGTTCATGATTCTGCTCACCTCACTCGCGCGCCAATCTCCCGGTCTGGTGCTCGTTGAGTTTTCCAAGCTTATTCCGATCCCCCTGCTTCCCGGCGTCCTGATTTCGCCGCTATGCAGTAATACTGTTTGAATTGCTTGACTTTTTTTTTTTTTTTTTTAAGCGTTCTCCTTTGTTATGACGACGATGTGCCGCAACCACGCCTGACTTCTAGATCGGCCATGGGCGGCTCACTGCTTCACCCTCCTGAGTATTTTGGATTAAATTTGCCAAACGGCAGAGAGAGTTAAAATGGGCAGACCACCTTTTTTTTTTTTTTTTTTTTTTTTTTTTAGAATAAATATTTATTCCACACCCGGTGTCTGTATTTATGTATTAAATTATTGATTTTTATACTTTCTTCCAAGCCCCTTCCTTGGGGGAGAATGTTTGTAAGAATGATTTTATTGATGTCGACCTTTTCATCTGTTAAACTCCTTATTGTTTTATATAGATCTTTTTTTGTAGCTTTGATTTCTCTGCAGTAAACGTATATGAGTTTCCGTTGCCTTCTTCTGACACATGGAGCATTTTTCCAGGGGTCTTATGGGTGTTGTATTGTACAGCAGCCTGAACGTTGTTTGCTTCACTATGTTGCTATTTTGTGTCTTCGCCAGTTCTTCAAAGGCTTTAGCAGGGTCTACTATTGTATAACGGTACAGATGTTTCATTGCTCTTATTTGTGTCTTGTCTAGTTTTTCAATTAGTTCTCGGTATATATTTTTGGTTTTTATCTTGTTAGGGGCTGGTACATCATTTATATTTTTGTAAATACTTTTCAGGAACTCATCTTCTGTTGGCCTGAAGCAGTGCGGCGTGTTATTATCTAGTTTCTTAATATTTATCAACCTTAGTCCATTATAATATTCAAAAAGGGGGTATTTGTTCTTATCTTTCATGGCTTCTAAAATGTATTTTATTCTTAGACTTTTTATCTTGGACTCTACATGGTTTAGCCTCGTGCCTCCCTCTGTTTCGTCTCTCGCTGCTGTTTTCAGCGACGGTTTGTATAGTGTGTTTTTAAAATAAAAACTTCTGATTACTTTATTAATCTGTTTAATAAATCTTTTTGGTGGTTCTAGGGGTGTTACTTTATAGATTATCTGAGACATTATCATTACGTTTATTATTCTTGTTCTACCGTATATGGTAGTGTTTTTATGTTCGTAGGCCTCTGCTATATTTTTAATTTTTTTAATTAGATTTATCCATGTGGATACTGGTGTTAGATTAGATTTGTTGATAAAGGTTATTCCATAGATTTTCATTTCTTTTTCAAAGGTAAAGTCTAAGGTGGGTTGTTCTTCTTCCTCTCTCCCTATCTTCATGATTCCCGTTTTCTTAATATTTATGTTAGATCCGCTCCCTTTTCCGTACGTTTTAAATATTTCTATAATTTCTTTTATACTATTTATTTAAGTCAAGAAAAAGATCGTATCCTCTGCGTACGCCTTAATTTTCGCCTCTTGATTACCTGGTGTTTTTATTCCTTTGATGGTTTCTGTTTCTCTTATTTCTTGTAGGACTGGCTCCAAAACTAATGCGTAAAGTAGAGGAGATAGGCTGCAGCCTTGGCGTACTGATCTTTCAATATTAAATTCTTGCGTTAAACTTTGGTTCACCAGCACTTGACTGGTAAGATTAGCATACATTATTTTGACCCAATCTCTAACATATTGGCCTAAATTACATTCTCTCAGGACTAGATGCAAAAAATTGTGGTCCACTCTATCAAACGCTTTTTCCTGGTCAATGCTCAAAATGTAAGCCTTCATTAGTTTTTCTCTACAATAAGTTATTAGGTCCCTTATGTTATGTAGATGCGTATGTATTTTTCTTTCTTTTAACGCACATTGTTGATCTTTGTGTACTAACATGGTCATTCGTGGTTTCAGTCTACTAGTTAATATTTTACTTAAAATTTTGTAATCCGAATTCAAAAGGGAAGTAGGCCTGTAATTTTTTTAACTTTTTCTCGCATCTTGTCCGTTTTTAGGAATTAATGTTATGTAAGACTGGGTCATTTGTTTTGGAAGATTTTTGTTTATATATACTTGTTCTAAAACTTCCATTATGATTGGAAGTTATATCTTTTTTAAAGTGTTGATAGAATTCAATTGTAATACCGTCTGGGCCGGGAGTCTTATTTTTATTGAGCTCCGAAATGCTTTGTTCTATCTCTTCTTTTGTTATTTTCTTATCCATTGCTTCTTTCATTTCATTAGTTATTTTCTTGGTTTTCTTGCTGTATCTTTCTTGTATCGCTTTGTCTATTTCCCCTTGGCTGTAGAGTTGTTTGTAAAAATTTGAGAAAGTTTCCTTTATTTCCTCTTCTTTGTCTGTCACTTCTCCATTCTCTTTTGTGATTTTTTGGATGACTCTTTTTCTTTGCACGTTTCGTTCTCTGGCCAGAGAATGTCTGGTTGTGATTTCGATTTCTTCCTGACTTATTTTTGCCCTAACGGCTGCACCTCTGTACTTCTCTATATTGAATTGTTCTATCTTTTCATCTAATTCTACCTGAATCTTGGGGTCTGTGGCTAGACTACGGGCGTCTCTAATTATCTTTTCTTCTCTTCTCTTCATTCTTCCTACTTTTTTGTCCAAATCTAATGGCTTCTTTTTGGATCAGTCCTTTCAAATTTAGCCACATGGTCATCTCTTGGTTCTTGTCTTTTTCTATTTCTTCTTTTGTGAAGTTGATGTGTTGTTTTAATTCAATTATGAATTCTTCATACTCCCATAGTGTGTTGTTTAGTTTCCAGATCTTAGCACCGTCGGAGCTTGGGGTCAGTTCCTGGCTAAGTTGCCTTGCCAGGCAAATTTCATATTATACTGATTCATCTTAACTAAACACTTATACACTTCCTTCATGCGGTTTACCTGCGACGCATATGTATACAATTGTTCGTGAATATCTATTTTAAAAAGGCCGAAACCCGTGAAATTTGTCTATGAACTGCACTTCTTACCAAATTTCAATTATAAAAAATCTATTTGTGTGTCATGATTCGTAGTGAGATGAATGAACCACGCACAACCGTGATTCCATGTTGTATAGATTTTAAGATATGTAACTCTATGCTATAACTGATTAACTTGAAATAGCTGCCCTTTGTATCTAGGACTGAGTTTGTTCAGTTTGTCAACACGCCATGGGGTTTTTTGTTTTTGTTTTTGTTTTGTTTTTTTGTCTGACCTTGACTGCCTCTTGTGTGTTAAGACATACAATTAGAGAGAAAGGTAATGTTTTGAAATAGACACAGACAAAAGAAAAGAAAAATTCTTATCAAAGGTGGGGGAAAATCGCAAAAAACTAGCAAAAGACAGAGAAAGAGTGTACAACTAAGAATCAAAGAGAGAATAAAGAAATAGAGAAACAGTTAGAGAGAAAGAATCAAAAGTATGCTGAAATTGAATTAGACATAAGGATGAAAAATGTATCAAATAAGAGAAAAAGGAGGGAAAGAAGAAAAAGAAGGAGAATCAAGAGGGAGATAACAGAAAGAGAGAGAGAGAGAGAGAGAGAGAGAGAGAGAGAGAGAGAGAGAGAGAGAGAGAGAGAGAGAGAGAGAGAGAGAGAGAGAGAGAGAGAGAGAGAGAGAGAGAGAGAGACAGACAGACAGACAGACAGACAGAAAGACAGGCAGACAGAGAGAAAGAGAAAGAGAGGGAGAACCAGAAAGAGAAGAAAGAAATAGCGACTCATAGTTAGAGAGAAACTTTAAATATGTGTAGCAATCTAGATCGGCCTTTTTTGAAGCCATTTTTTTTTGTATTCTAATATATATAAGATGTGTTCCTGTTACTTTATTTCTGCCTCTGTCTCTCGCAACTGTGTGTCGCTTTTTCTTTCTTGTCTTCCTGATTCTTCCTCTTCCACGCTATCTCTCCTTCTATTCCCCTCTTTTTCTCTCTCATTCTCTTATTCCCCTCTTTAACTCTCTCTCTCTGTCTGTCTGTCTGTCTGTCTGTCTCTCTCTCTCTCTCTCTCTCTCTCTCTCTCTCTCTCTCTCTCTCTCTCTCCCTCTTTCTCTCTGTCTCTCTCTCTCTCTCTCTCTCTCTCCCTCTTTCTCTCTGTCTCTGTCTCTTTCGGTCTATTTGGAAGCCAGTTTTCTCGTGCAGTCTTTCAAATTAGTATCATCATCGCTGATATTTTATTAAATGATTTTTCGGCCTACATATTGTGTTTTAGTCTCCATGACTGTGTCTCTAGGTTTTCTGTTTGCAGCATGTGGGTGCTTCCGAAGGAATGGCGGAATTGGGTGTCCGGGATATGACTGTAAGTGAGCCCAAAATAACGATTTTCTAACCTTTATTCCCCACCTCCACTACCCAGATGGCTACACCTATGATATAGAATACAAATGACTTTAAACGAACAGTTTATTGTCTTTGCATAAAATCATGATTGAGATCATTATATTAAATTTGTTTCTTAGTTTCTCTACTTGGTTTAAAAGATTTATGTGCGTTTTTTAACTCGATTATTTAGTTAAATAGGATTTGCAACACACGCATACAAAAAAGACACATTTTGTATGTTTTTTCTTTTCATAATTTTCATGAGTTGTCGTTAATTTTGCATTTCAGCAGTTACTTTCCTCTATACATAAGGCCGATCTAGATTGCTTCACGTATTTAAAAGAGTTCATGCGCTTACTGAGTGATTAAATCGTGGGACTATTTCTTTCTATTCTTCTTGGTTCTCTTCTTTCACTCTAGCTCTCTTTCTGTATCTCTATCTATCTTCATCTCTCTCACTCTAATTCTTTCTCTCTAACTCTCTCTCTCTCTCTCTCACTCTATCTAACTATCTATCTATCTATCTCTCATTGTCTTTAAGTCTGTATATAACTTATACTATCTCAATTCCTGTGCGTCTTTACCTCTTTTTATTTTTGAATTAATATCCATTAATATCCATTCCACGTTCTCTCTTTCTCTCTCTCTCTCTCTATATATATATATATACGAGTTTCGCTGTCTCTCACTTTCTCTCTCTATCTCTCTCCTTCTCTTTACTTTTCACCTCTTCTCTCATTTTGGATTTTTTAAATACCTTTTTGTTCGTTTCTAAATCAGTATATTACTGAGTCTTTTATTATAATTGTGTTACGCTCTTCCTGCAATCTGATTCTAGTTCTTCCTCTTTCATTTTGTCTCTCTTTTTGTGTGTGTGTGTGTGTGTGTCTCTCTCTCTCTCTCTCTCTCTCTCTCTCTCTCTCTCTCTCTCTCTCTCTCTTTTTGTCTCCCTCGTGTCATTTTTTTGACCATTTTTTAATAAGTACTCTAAAAGATATGTCCATGTTACTCGTACTTTATTACTCCCTCTGTCTTTCGTAATGGTGTGTCACTATTTCTTTCTTGTCTTCCTGAATCTTCCTCTTCCGCGCTATCTCTTCTTCTGTCTCCCTCATTTCTCTCTCATTCTCTTAATCCCATCTCTCTTTCGGTCTATTTGGAGGCCAGTTTTTCTCGGCAACCTTTCATTTTGAGCATCTCTGATGTAGTTACAAATTTTACTGTGTTGTATGCCTTTCGAACATCGGCTTTAGATTAGTATTGTCATCGCTGCTCTTTTATATAATGTTTTTTCGGCCTACATAATTGTGTTTTAGTCTCAATGGCTGTGTCTCTAATTTTTCTGTTTGCAACATGTGGGTGCTTTCGAAGGAATGACGGTATTGTGGATACAGGATATGGGTGTAAGTAAGCCCAAAAGAACGATTTTCAAATCTTAATACCCACTAGCGCCCAATTGACGACATCTATAATAAAGAATACGAATGACTTTAAACGAACAGTTTATTGTCTTTGTATAAAATCATGATTGAGATCGTTATATTAAATTTGTATCTTAGTTTTTCTACTTGGTTTAAAAGATTTATGTGCGTTTTTTAACTCGGTTATTTAGTTTAATACAATTTGCGACACAGGCATACAAAAAAGACACATTTTGTATGTTTTTTCTTTTCTTAATTTTTACACATGAGTTGTCGTTAATTTTGCATTTCAGCAGTTACTTTCCTCTATACGTAAGGCCGATCTAGATTGCTT
>JAWDGP010001742.1:75000-86750 GCA_033675545.1 Elysia crispata | reverse complement strand
ATATAAAATCCACCCACAAAGAATTACACATAATTAATGAATCAAATACATCTTACATGAGTGCAAAAAGAATGCCCCTGGCTCTAAGAAAACATATAGAAGGGCTACCAAAGAGGATGAAATAATTTTAGAATACGATCTATATTTATCATAATTTTGACTCACTTTGATACCGATAGCACTTACAGTTATAAGAATCATGGCTCTGACTGTATGACAAGACCAAACTGACAATGAACAAATATAACTAGTTGTAACTGTTTTTGCCTTGCAGATACGCAACAAGAAAAAAATAATCATGTTTATCTTAATAATAATAAAGTGGCAAAGGAGAGACGTTGATGGTATGATTATGGGATGAAGAGCCCAGAAGAAGGAATGACTAGGAACGTTGATGAAGGCCAGTATGGTAGTGGTACAGTTGATTATAAATGCCCATTCCTCTAGAGGGGAAAACCAGGATGGGAGTATAGTTTTATTTATAACGCTTTCGGTTGAAAAGATAATTAAAAAAAAAAAAGAGGTGGAAATAAGATGGTGATTTCTGTGGCACCTCTTGTCACAATCTTATAAATGATGATGGTAAAATTTTCATGGTCAGAATGAATGAAAGAGTTCTAAGAGAATTTAACAATTACTATATGATAAAAGTAGGGAAAATGGATGTTGTGATGAAGGCAAAATCATAAAATGGTACCCTGAACACAAAGATTTATCCACCAATTCCTAAAATAATTATCCAAGATAACCGTTACAAGGGAATAAAACCATCATTCTAATCTTAGAATTCCTTTCACTCAATGGTGATGAACCCTCTGACTCACCTTATGGTAACAAAATTGGAGATAGTCATATGCTCTCCTTTCTTTGAATACATTCATGGCCCAACGCGATATTGGTACATAGGTCGACCCAAGAGATTCATCAGCACACCGCCGCAGACAGTCTGATGATTTCAGGAATGTTCCGAAAATGTCGAAGTTATCCACGGTCGAGGAAAGATTGCTCAGCTTCGACTGGGAAGGATCCTTTTTGCACTCCAGCCTGCAATCTGAGACGATGCGTGTATGCAACTTGTAGCCACTGAGAGCCCTCTCAAATTTTGAAGCACACGAGTACCACAGACGGTTGTTGTAAGATTTGACGGCTCCTGAGTAGAGTTCCTCAAAATGCTGAGCATCTTTTAAAGATTGAGGAATTTCCTCTCTTGCTACGCTTTCTTGTGAAGAAGAATCAGGAGTGTTTTTGGAAACAGAACTTTGCGGACTTACATCTAAAGTTGGTTTTAAATCAGAGTTAGCTCCATTCTCCACTGAAATCTCTGAGCCAGCTGACGAGTGGCAAATGATCATAACAGATAAAATTAGCAGCCACTTGAAAGACATTCTGGTTGGTAAAAAAATCCCACTTCTGTTAAAATTTGGGAATGTTGCTTCAGAGTTTGTCCTTGATCCAAATCTCACTTAGAAAGTTGTAAAGAGCTCAGAGTTAGAGTTCTGGTAAAAAAAAAAAACAAAGAAAAATTAAGGAACTCTAATTTTTATTTGATCAAATGATCCAAATTTTAAAAACACTTTTCCATGAAAGTTGGAGAGCATTCCATTAGCATAATTTCAAATTTAAGAGTTCACTTAATGGGCAGCAAATGACTGGGCTTTGTCAAACTAAAATATCTCAGTCCACCTAACACAGTCAATATGCTTAAATTTAATTTGAAACTATTGTTACTCTTTCAACAGAAGTGTTAATTCGTGATTGCTCTGTCATTTTGCCCAGCTTAGAAACTTCCCTGCATACAGCCCTAAGTGAGTTAGGGGACATCAATTGAAGAAAATTAAGAAGAACTGCATGGTGTTCTGCAACAGTTATTGTGCAAATTTAACTTCATGTAATTATTATTGTAGGTTAACTTTTGAAAATACATTCAGTATATTCTAGATGCAGTTATAATCATAACATGTTGAACAAATTTGAATTTGAATTACGCTAGCATAATTTTTTCACTTAATTGCATAGTTTTAACTTTGACAGTTTGAAAATGTTTTTAAAATGATTGTTTAAGAAAATTTATACATCTAGATCTAGACCCTGAATTGCATTAACATTCTACTTCGCCCATTAACTATTTATTATTGCAATTTGCATGGTTGTCTTTAGACTTAAAGAGATGAGGAGCTTTAATCAGATTCATAATTGCTAGGAAAATCTTCATTTGAACTTGATCTCGATAATTTTTGCTCCCCAAAAAATAAATTTAGATTTAAATGCTAGATCTAATCTAGAATCTAGATTCTAGATCTAATCTAGATAAAGGTGGAACATAAAGTTCTACATAGATCTAGATTTAGTCCTAGAACCTCTTGAATCTAGAATTTGGAGATCTAAATCTAAATCTATCTAGAATCGAAATCTCAATGCTTTACAGATCTAGATCTAGATCTAGCTCTAGATCAAGATCTCTAGAGTCAGGCCGAAAAAAAAAAAAACCACATAAACCACACACTCAGATCCAATTCAATTTATTGATGACAACTTTAGTAAGATCCAGGTCCTGATTAATCAAAGGTAAACGTTTTTTCTTTACCTCCTCGTGAAATCTCGGTCTTACTCAAATTCTGCTTGCGTTGCTGCTGTCGATCTAGATTCTAGAGCTACATCTAGATCTAGCACGTACGCATTTTTCAGCAGGAGCACCAAACGACGGAGGTGAGTACTGAGTGACTGACTGATGGTGGGAACCAGTCGTTTGCAGTTTCGATTTCTTCCTCTTCAGGGCTAGTTACTCTGCTAGAATTGTCCCATCCTGTTTTAGTTATTATTTGTTTAAATAATTAAACAACAAATTTTCTTTTTCTTTTAGAGAGGATTCATAGCTGCCCGTCTATCTGCAGTTTGTTGATTATTTGAATTTTGTGAAAAATATTATGATAGGTTCTAGATTTAGATGTAATGGAAGAGGTGTTTTGAATTTCTTTTTTTTTCTTTTTATATGTTTTGTTGGAGAATAATAACTTAGGGCTCCTGTTCTAGAATTTCTCTCCTTATGTGGTTGATTATTTGTCTCGAAAAAAAAAAGCAACTCACAATGCCTCAACTATCCTTTTACCAAGAAACTTTTTTTCATCCATTCTGTGTTAGGCATGAGAAATAAGAAAAGGAAACTATTGGAGAAGAATGAGAGAAGAAAACACGAGCCAATCAAGAGGAGGAAACATTTGGAGAAAGAAAGGGAGGAGAAAAAAGTCTGCAGTACTTGATTGCCTTCTTCTAGGTGCTAAAATTCGGCAATGATGTAATGGGGAATTTTCGTGGAGTTTGGATTAATTTTTTGTGTGTCTAGAGTCTCCCTTTTTAAAATCTAGTCTCGTCTTGACGCCTACATTAATTAAAAAACTCATTTGGAGAGAAAAGGATAATTATCATTTATTTTCGTTCCAATCTTTATTTTGATCAACTTGTTACATTTTCTGAACAAAAACCAAAAAAAAAATAATAAAAAAATAAAAACAATTCAACATTGTATCGGTCCGCCTGTCTGTTTGTCTACCTGAGTCTCTGTCTCTGTCTCTGTCTGTCTGTCTGTCTGTCTGTCTGTCTGTCTCTGTCTCTGTCTCTCTCTCTCTCTCTCTCTCTCTCTCTCTCTCTCTGACTGTCTCTCTCTCTCTGACTCTCTCTCTCTATTTATCTATATATACATTTCTCTCTTTGTTTCTTTCTTTCTCACAGCAAGAATATACCATCCACACAAGCAAACGATTTGCTAATATGTGTAAGAAAGAATGTGTCTTTTTTGCTTTTGTTTTACGGTACTCTCTGTTCCTCTTTTTCTCTGTATATACCGTCTTTTCTCTCTCTCTCTCTCTCTCTCTCTCTCTCTCTCTCTCTCTCTCTCTCTCTCTCTCTCTCTCTCTCTCTCTCTCTCTCTCTCTCTCTCTCTCTCTCTCTCTCTTTCTTTCTATTTCTCTCTCTCCCTGCCTCATTCTAGTTTTCATAAATAGACAGGCAATGGTGCGTATAAGGAAGTTACACACCTTTTCACCATGATAATCAAAATAAGTAAGACGATTGAAAAAAAAAGACATCTTCAAAGGGCAATAACCTTTATTATAATAAATACACAAATGTAATTCACAGTCGCGTCCCGTCGTCACGATAAATTGAAACAAAAATTGCTTCGTAATTTACATATGATTTGCACAAGAAGTAAGGGCATATATATGCACACACATGCATATATATATTATTATATATACTAAATTCCTGCAACTCAAATGTTAGACGTTAAAGCTAAATCTGCCGAAACATACAGATTCATTTTGCTTGAATATGCAAAAAAAAAAAAAAGAATAATAATCAACTTAAGTTGAGCTAACATAATGCTACAGCGCACTAAGAGACACTTTTGCATTTTTAGGATGTAAATATTAGGTATGTAGGAATATGGTTTCTTTTGGATAGACATGATTTTATCTTCTATCCCATACCTGCCATTTCATAAAACGTAATAGAGTTTACATTTCGTTACTTTACCTTTCTTTATTTAAATTAGAAGTGCCGCTGCAACTATGCTGCTTATATTACTACTACTACTACTACTACTACTACTACTACTACTACTACTACTACTACTACTACTACTACTACTACTACTACTACTACTACTACTACTACTACTACTACTACTACTAATACTACTACTACTACTACTACTACTACTACTACTACTATTACTACTACTGCTACTGGTACTACTACTACTACTACTACCAGAACTACTACTACTGCTACTTCTACTACTACTACTACTACTACTACTACTACTACTACTACTACTACTACTACTACTACTACTACTACTACTACTACTACTACTACTACTACTACTACTACTACTACTACTACTACTACTACTACTACTACTACTACTACTACTACTACTACCACTACTACATCTAGTACTGCTACTAACACCACCACCATTATTACTACATCAACACCAACAACAACCGCAACAACAAGAGCAACAAAAATAACAACATATTTTGCTGTTTGTTGCTAGTCTTGGATTAGGGTATAACAATACAATAACTACCTAAGTTCTTTCCAACACTTCACCGAAGTGGATTAATCACCTCCGACTATCTTTGTAACTAACCTCTTGTTCCATTTTTTGTTGTCTTGTCCACACTCTACATTACTCATTATGTCTCTCGTGTCCACACTCTACATTACTCATTATGTGTCTCGTGTCCACACTCTACATTACTCATTATGTGTCTCGTGTCCACACTCTACATTACTCATTATGTGTCTCGTGTCTTGTTCTCTCCTCCTCTAGTTACTCATTGTATTCACTTTCTCTCTCTCTCTCTCACTCTCTCTCTCTCTCTCTCTCAGTCTATCTGTCTGTCTGGATCTGTCCGTCTCTTTTTCTTTCTTTACGTACCTCTGAGTGCCTCTCTGTATCTGTTCGTTTGTCTACCTGCCTGTCTCTCTGTCCGTCTGTTTGTCTCTCTAAGTCTGTTTCTGTTCGTCTGTCTGTCCCTGTCTCTGTCTTTGTGTGCCTCTCTCTCTGTCTCTTTCTATCTCTATCTCTATCTTTCTCTCTCTCTCTCTCTCTCTCTCTCTCTCTCTCTCCCGCACTCCCTCTTTCTCTCTCTCCCCCACCTCACACTCCCTCTCTCCCACTCTTTACCCCACTCACTCTCTCTCTGTCTCTCCCTCTCCCGCACTCCCTCTTTCTCTCTCTCCCCCACCTACCACTCCCTCTCTCCCTCTCTCTTTACCCCACTCCCTCTCTCTCTGTCTCTCTCCTACTCTCTCTGTCTCTCTCTGTCTCCCCCCACTCACTCTATCTTTTCGACTTTCAAATCATAAAATGATGCCAACTCTGAAAACAATTAAAATCGTTCATCGAATTTTTATTGAGCAAATGAGAACTGTTATAATGAACATAATGTTATCATGAGTATGAGTTCTGCATAATATCAAAGATGAAAGATCATACCCTTAAGAAAGAGAGAATTTTCTTCAATCTAAAAGAAATTGGAATATTACTTTTACCTTAAATAATACATATGTGCTTAAAGTTTATCGCAAACATCTTCACTGCATAAATCACAGGAGGATATCTACGTATGATTAGTGAATTTTTTCCAAACTTATTGAGTATAAAGGTTTTTGTGATACGTAATTGAGAGATATTTACATCCATTCCGGAGATAAAATTGGAGAACAGTCGTTATCATCATAGTCACCAAGTTCTCATAAGATATCTGTCTTATGGCTGATGGACTCATTGCGTATCTTATCTACCTTTTTCTGTCTCTCTCTGTCTCTTGTTCCCATTTTCTCTCTCTCTCTCTCTCTCTCTCTCTCTCTCTCTCTCTCTCTCTCTCTCTCTCTCTCTCTCTCTCTCTCTCTCTCACGTTTTCCATTTCTTTGTCTAATTACTTTACTCCGATCCTTGTTCTTTTCCTCTCTCTCATTGTGTTTATCTCTCTCTTTTCTCTCAAAATTCCATCTTCGCTCTCTTTCTCTCAATTCACTCCTGTTCACTTTCTCTCACTATCTCTCGTTCTCTCTTTGTCTCTCTAACAATGCTCGTTCTCCCCTCCCTTAAAAGATACACTGTTTTCGTCCGTTTGCTTGAAACAGCCCATACACTTAACATCCTTATCTCAGACCTTTTCTAACACATTGTAACGATGCACCACCTTAATCCGCGTCTGGTGTGGGTGAAGAGATAAAACCCTCGACTGATCAGCCACAGTGAAAGTGGTGCGAAGTTCAGACCACTCACAAAATGTTAACTGATTCACGGAGGACGTCAGCCGAATGGACTGAACTTGAGGCAATCTGTTGCGAGACTAATCGGCCGAAAACGATCACAAACTCGAGTTTATAACAGTAAAATTATCAATTAAAAATAATGGTTTTTGTCATTTTGATAAAATGGAAAATAAGAAGGCCGTGGGTATATCGTTAACTCAGCAACAATGAACTTAGTTTGTGGACAATTTCTGTTCAAATCCAGATGTTCAGCCTGAACTAGAACCACATCATCTGGACTAGATTTAGATGTCTTGAGAGACAATGAAATTGTCTGACGCCAAGCGGTAAAAGTGCAGCCCTAAAAACAAATTTTCTTTTTGAATGAAAATAGGACAAGGAAATAGGAAAGTTGTTGCCCTTAATATTGACAATGCTGAATAAAAGTTAGGTCCTTATCATTTCTGTTCTTTTCTAACTTTGCTAAAATGTCACAAGAAACAAATCTAATGACTAATGCAAAGGTGTTTTATCTTCTCAGCTATACCCTGTCTGGTTGGGGCTAGTTCAATGAGTTACAAAAGGTCCAAGGATACCATTGCAAGCATTCATTCAATTATCCAATCAATCATTTACGATATTGTTTTCATTCAAAGAAAAGGCCGGCGTCTTTACCACATTATTAGTAAGAATTCCATGGTTGCTCTCTCCATTATACTCATTGAGAGAAAAATGGAGCGTTTGATTGTACAGTTAGAAATACTACATCAGCCGTCCATCATGCAAAGACACTGGTAGAGAATTATTGCAAAGTTGTACACTTTTTGGTCCAACATTAAAAAATGATCAGCAAAATGGGAAATGAGCCAATAAATAAGGGGAAATCAGTTTTTTCCGTGCTTTTCAAATCTATTCAAAAATCCTTTTAGACGTTCATTAGAAGGCTATGCATTCCAACAAAAAGTGCCACAAGTCACAAAGATTTGCAGGAATTCATAGCTCGGTGTTTATCCTAACCTTTTGTGATAACGAAGATTTAATGGAATCTATAAAAAAGATTTTTATTTTCAAGAATTTGCTACTTAATTTTTATTCTATACTTTCCAAATCTATTTAAAGACCGTTTTAAAAGCTTATCAAAAGACAACGAATTTGCGCAAAGAAGTTCTTAGACTTGCACTGCTTTGCGGGAAATTCATGGTCGCGCGTTAATATTTAATTTGTGTGATAATGAAGATTTAAAAGGATCTATAAATAGATTTGGATCTTTGCAAAATAAGGTATTTATTTTTATTCTGCACTTTCCCCATCTATTTAGATATACTTGTGGTAGTTTGTTACAAGGCAATGCATTTCCGCAGAGAAGTGCTTAATGGTACACTGCTTTGGGGAGATTCATTACTGTTCGTTTATCCTTATCTGTGTAACAATGAATGGTTAAAGGGTTCTATAAATAGATTCGGATCTTTTTTTATTCTGTTCTTTCCAAATCTATTTATAAATACATTAAAAAAATTATTGGAAGGCAATGAATTTCCGCATAGAAGTGCTTAATGGTGCACTTCTTCGAGGGAATTCATAGTCGCATTTATCCTTATCTATGAAACAATGTATGTTTAAAACTTTCTATAAATAGATTCGGATTGATTTTTTTTCATTCTATATTTTCCGAATCTATTTATAGATATTTTTAAAATTTTTATTAGTAACAATGAATTTCCGCAGAGAAGTGCCTAGAAGTGCACTGCTTTGGGGGGATTCATTACTGAGCGTTTGTCCTAATTATGTTACAATGAGTGCTTCAAAGGTTCTAGAAATAGATTCAGATTATAATTATTCTGTAATTCCGAACCTATTTATAGATCCTTTATAGACTTTTATCAGAAGGTTATGAATTTCTGCAAAGAAGTGCTTGATGGTGCACTGGGTTTTTTTTTTGTGGGGGGAGGGGGGGGGGGGGGGGTTACATAGCTGCGCGTTTGTCCTAATCTATATAACAATGAATATTTAAAAGGGTTTATAAATAGATTTGGATTTAATAATATTAACTGAATTTATTCCTTTTATCCTTTTCTAATCTATTCAAAACTATTCTAGCTGACTTTATTTGTTTTATTTTTTCCTAATCTATTCAAAGATTATTTTTAGACCATATTACGAGGCTTTGTAGTCCCGCAAAACAGTGCATAACGGTGCACTGTTTTGCGGGAATTCCCTAGCTGTCCATTTTATTTAAACCTACATGATAATGAATCTTTAAAACGATCTATTAATAGCTTTGGACTTGACAAATAATGTAGCTGACTATTGTTTCTGTTACAATGCTACAAAGGTCAGGGGTCAGCAGACTTGATGGGTGAAGATGACGCCACCTTGGTCCACTAGATAGTCTGGGAATAGAACGCGGGAAACCAGCTTCCACTTGCCGTCTGCTTCCATCTGTTGCATCATGGGTTCAAGTCGGTCCTTGAAGCCCTCGATTTCGTTCACAGTTTCTTGTCTCACAACGTTGACGATGACGCCACCTGGTTGATGGGAAGATGGCGATAGAGATATAGTTAGATAGATAGATAGAAAGATATATATAGAGAGAGGAGAGTGGGTACGTATATAGATTAAGAGAGAGAGACGGTCAGAGAGATAGATAGAAAGATAGATAGATAGATAGATAGATAGATAGATAGACAGACAGATAGATAGATAGATAGATAGATAGATAGATAGATAGATAGATAGATAGATAGATAGATAGATGTAGAGAGAGGAGAGTAGGTAAGCAGAAAGATCGAGAGAGAGAGACACACACACACGATCAGATAGATAGATAGATAGATAGATAGAGAGAGAGAGAGAGAGAGAGAGAGAGAGAGAGAGAAAGAGAGAGAGAGACGGTCAGAGAGAGATAGACAGATAGATAGATAGACAGACAGATAGATAGACAGACAGATAGATAGATAGATAGATAGATAGATAGATAGACAGACAGATAGATAGATAGATAGATAGTTAGGGAGAGAGAGAGAGAGAAAGAGAGAGAGACGGTCAGAGAGAGATAGATAGATAGATAGATAGATAGATAGATAGATAGATAGATAGATAGATAGAGAGAGAGAGAGAGAGAGAGAGAGAGAGAGAGAGAGAGAGAGAGAGAGAGAGAGAGAGAGAGAGAGAGAGATAGATAGATAGATTACATGCTAAGCGTGTAGGAAGTACGAGATAAAAGCAAAGGACCGTTTTTTGAAAGGTATAGGCTATATCAACTATGTATTAGTGAACTATTCAATAGAACCATTGTGTCCAGCTCTCACCAGGTTTGACCAGTCGGTGCATCTCGTAGATTCCCTCAGGAGGCACCATGTTCACGCCCATACTACCACAAATGGTTAGACCGTCGTACGTGTCTGTAGAGAATGTAAAAGAACGTTGCACAGCTCAGCAAATCTAGATTTTCCGATGTTTCCAGTGAAGATCGCGTGATTTAAGATAGATTATGAAAACAAGACGATCATGGTATTGTCCAAAATAAAAAAAAAATAATTAAAAAAAAAACAAAGAAATCCAAAAAGTGTCCCTTTTGAAGGAGTTGGCAGTAACCGAAAAAAAAAACCCGTTAAAATATATTCAAATTAAAGATTTACAGCGTCGGTGTTTAAGTTTGTCTTCATTATTTAATTTCTTAAACTTCTAAAAATGGCAACATAAGTCACACTCGATAGCGTTGAGACCTTGACCTTGCACACGAATATACAATATCAGAAAATATAGGTAATTGAGTTATAGCATGACCGGCCATAAAGAATTTGTTCCAGTTTATTCTACTTTATAGTAGTTTTAAATTAATTAGTGTACGGTTATATCGTACGGCTAGATCTAGATTATGTTCCCGGGTTAAGCATAAATTAGTGCGAACACATGTTTTTTATCATAATTCGGGCACAGTCCGTCTACGGTATTAATTTGCTGTAGGTAAAATAATCTTCTATTTTACATTGGGATCACGAAGGGTCAGTTGTAACATAATATCTTTATACCATTTCGGGGTGAAAAGTATCCCCTTGCAAACACTTTAAACGAGATTAAACGAGGCAAATTGTGACCTTCGGTTTAACGACAAAACTTTCACCGAAATTTTTATACCAGATTTCAACATTTCAGTTTTCCATCAACGGTTCTGCTTGCTATTAATAACGAAAATACGATATTTGTGTCATTCTTTTTTTCAGTCGAATATTTTAAGTTAGACTTTTGCATGAACCTTTGAAGATTTCCTCATCATCAGCAAGGTTAGAGAATGAGACAGGTAGAGAGAGAGACCAGCAGGCAGACAGAGAGAGACCATTAGGCAGACAGAGAGAGACCAGCAGGCAGACAGAGAGATACAGACACAGAGATACAAAGAAACAGAGTCAGAAAGAGGAGATAACTCAATATTATTCATCATTTCTGTTCCCAACTCACTGTCGGGAATGGCCAGCTTCTCGTCTCCTAAGGCGACATAGGCGCAGAGTAGCTCCCCGTAGATGCCCTTGGACTTGGCGACATCCAGCATGCCTTGCGACGGGTCAAGGCCGTCGAGCTGTGTGAACCCAGCAGCGTAAAGCTAGAAAAACAAACGAAAAAAAAACCGTATAAATATTGGCATGAATACATTAGAATGAGTCATCTCGAAGGATGTATCACTGGAGAAGGCAATGTTTGTGATCTACTGCTTAGGTTTGATAATAAACTGAAACAGAAAGTGTCCTTGGTAACCTGGAGTGACTCAGTACATCGTGTGTGCAATCAAAGCCCAGGCGGTTCTGGTTTAAAATAATGCCAGACGACAGAGGCCATGCTATAATTATCGCCCGGTGAAGATACACTATTGTTTGTAATGAAAAACATTCATCTCATTTATCTCTAAAAAAATATAACTATGCCTGCAATGCAGCCTCCAGTGAGGAAAGAGTTGGCGAAAATCACAACCCTTTTTCGAGTTT
>JAWDGP010001742.1:62500-70000 GCA_033675545.1 Elysia crispata | reverse complement strand
GGCGCTACCTGGATTGTGACACAGACCTGTATGCTAGATTCTAGCACGTATCAAGATCTATATCTAGTCTCGATTCTAGGCTAGCTTCGCAAGATTAGTAAATGCCAAGCTTGACAATAACTTACCAAAATGCTGACTATGCTGTATTGAGATTTCAATTCTTTTCTGTCCGCTGTTCAATACCCTCTCCTGGATTTTGAATACGCCTGAAATTACACAATAACGGGCAGCGGACAATCCAAGTCTAGATTCTGTAGGCATCCATGTAAACGTTAGCACAAATTCCTGAGGGTCAGAATAAGCCGGGAGTCAAAGGTCAAATCTCTGCTCGAGTAACCACAGGTAGTGGATACATTCCTACTGAAACTTACCTGTGACTCTACGCTTTCGTTTGACCTGGACTTTGGTTCTACACCTTATCTACTTGTGACGCATCAACTTCTGTTTGAAGTTCTTTGAAATCTTTTTTAGACCTGTCTTTTTAAGATAGGGCTTAAATCTATAAAGAGACAGAAAGATAAGTTCACGCGGAGCATTCGTGTACACAAAAGGGAGAAAAAGTATGACGGCTATAGTTGTGGTTCTAAATAGTTTGAAGATAGGAGACCAGGTTTTATTACCTCTATTGAGCCATAAATGTGCCATTCTGTGGTATGCTAAACTTACGACACACAACAATCATTTGGAGCAATACTGTCGAAAGTCAGTAAATCTTTTCAACACAATAAGATTGCTTAGAAACAATAGCTAAGCGATGTTAAGGGAAACTGACATAAAAAATTTTCCCCTATTTATCACGCGTGCTTTGCATATATGTGGACATATTTCCTTTCTCTCGATAAGCCAGATTTTTTTTTTTCGCTTCTTTTGTAACTGAAGAGAAAGATCTTTCTGTCATAATTTCGTATCCTCTATGGCAGTTTTTTGCTCACTAATTTATATAATGCGAGGTTTTTACATCAATTTGTATTCCGACAGTAAGATTTCAAGATACCTCAAGATGCAGCTGAGTGAAAGCAAAAAGATCTTGTATTTTTCATTTTGCACCAGCTAATTTTAGTGAAGTCTATTTTATTGATTGATTCATGGTTACTCACTGCAGAATAATTTATCTTTCTCTTTTTCTCTTTATTTCTTCATCTCTCATGCAGTCTGCAGGCAAACACTTTTCTCTCATTCAAAGTAATTCAGCGTTTCCATTGTTATGGGCCTTTTCTGTTTCCGTCTTGTCTTTTGTTATCTTGGAAAAAAAAGATATAGAACAAACTAGAAATGACAAACAGTTTTGGTCCGATTTGTGGATATAACTTAATCTCGTCGTGCAGACAATATGAAAGATTCGAAATAAAGAGAGAGAGAGAGAGAGAGAGAGAGAGAGAGAGAGAGAGAGAGAGAGAGAGAGAGAGTTAGAGAGAACGATAGAGAGAGCAAGAGAGAAAGAGAGAGAGAAAGAGAGAAGAGGGTTAGGTCGTGGCATAGAGAGGAGAAGAGGCTGAAACAGAGATTTGGAAGAAGAAAAGGTAAGCAGGAAGAGAAAAAAAGATGCGAGCGTTAGGTTCTACTACAGGGAGAATTTTAAAATGCAGTGAGTGAGAGAAAAATAAGCATTCAATAGAGATATATATATAGAGAGAGAAGTTGAAAGAGAGAGAGAGAGAGAGAGAGAGAGAGAGAGAGAGAGAGAGAGAGAGAGAGAGAGAGAGAGAGAGAGAGAGAGAGAGAGAGAGAGAGAGAGAGAGAGAGAGAGAGAGAGAGAGAGAGAGAGAAAGGGAGGGAGAGATAGGTCAAAAGCAAAACAAAATCCCAAGTAAAAAAATATTTGATTCAAAAAGCTGCATAGATTTAATTTGAAATTCTGATATAAAGTAAACGATTGCAGTTAAAATAATATTATATTTTTAAAAAGCAACCTCTACAGACTCAACAATATACGACACTCTCTCGGTACTATTTGGTTACATGTTACTAATTAAAAAAAAAATAATAATAATAATAATAATAATAATAATAATAATAATAATAATAATAATAATAATAATAATAATATTACAAACACGAAGAGGCTCGTGATGCGTTTCGCTTTTCCGCGCCGTACTCTCTTAAAATCGCTTTTAAATCTGTGTCACTGTGTAAGAAAGAGCCAAAACCATTATTGTCTACCGCACTCTGGCGAATTGAATAAAAAAAAAACTTGAAAAATCGTTGTTGTTTTTGTCATAATTTTTTTATCCTCAAAATTAGAAGGAAAAAATATTTAACAAAAAATGAAGAGGAAAAAAAAACCCAGAAAAGAAGGGGAGTAACACTATCAACTTTAGACTTGAGAACTCGGCCCTTGTTCAGGCTGAAGTGTTTAGCGGCGCCGAGTGTCTTGGTATATAATCATGGTTTCAGGGATATCGCCGTCTGGGGGTTGTTTTAATTTGTTGTTTTTTCCGCAAGAACAAGATCAACAAAACACATTGGCATATAACAGAGTGCTCTTACCAAATGAATACATAAATAAAGTAAAATAAACTTTATACCTTCTGAACAAAAGGACAAACAGCATTTTCCTTTTTTTTTTTAATTATAATTAAGTTGAATAATAACTGATAACGTAAGCAAAAGAAGAAAAAAAAACCTTGCTGCTGCCGTGATAGCTTTATTCCTAGCTGGGCTAAGCTGGGTTTACCCCGTTTCCAACTTGCCTAGACAGTTGCAAGGTTGGTCTTAGCCGTTTTTAGTGTGTGACCCCCCATCTTTTTGCTTCGCCATACCCGACGGGGGTCTTAGTAACGGCTTTAGGCGGCATGACGGTCTGTTGGTTCAGGTTTGGTTAGTCCAAGTCTTGCTATCTGCCCTCAACCGCCGCGGCTTTGGCTGGGGACGACATTAAAGCACATTTAACAAAACTAATATTCCCTCTGTGTTATTTTGATGTGGGTGAATTGATGCGGTGTCTCGTTTTATTCCAGTTACGTCTTTTTTAGCGGAGGCTTGTGTAAAGTTTCTCATCTTTTATCTCCTTTCTCGTATGTACGATACCTATCATAAATAAGAATAGTGAGACACTTTGGTAAAATCCCAATTCTATTTATAGATTGTTTTATACGCTCTTTACCATATAGGTGCAAATAAATGGGCAGCTAAGAATTCCCGGAAGATAGTGCACCTGTCAGCACTTTTTTGCGCTTTTATGTTCAATTATAACCTCATAATGAGCGTTAGACAAATGTCTAAATAGATTGGGGAGGTACGGGATTTGCTGTTTAAAAAGTTTAATTCTTTAATCATTTAATGATTCTTAGGGTGTTAGATATACTGACTTGACGGTCCGTTTAACAAGGAAAAAACGTGACGGTATCATTGGTTCAAACTATCCTGAGGTCAGTTTCAATAAGCAGGTCCTTTCACCTCTTTTCTGCCACAACTATAGCATAAAGATGTGAAGTTTGCTGACCATAAAGAAGAAGACTACATAAAATTAATATTCTTAGTTCAAGTTGAACGTCTCCTAAGTCTACAGAGAACTGTATACGGAGAGGCAGTACACAGGGAAGACAACTTTTGCTCATGAAGGGTAACAAGTATCGGTTGCATACACTTATAATCACAAATTATAAAAAAATTACAAAAGCCAGGAATGCCATGACACCCATCTCCCACCCCACTTTTCCCCCTCCTCAATTCATTTGATCACTGCATGAAGCAGATTATCCTTTCATTTGATCCCTGCATGAAGCAGATTATCCTTTCATTTGATCCCCTGCATCCCTGCATGAGAGCCGTTGCATAAAGCAGATTATCTCCTTTCATTTGATCGTCCTTTCCTTTCATTTGATCCCTGCATGAAGCAGGTTATCCTTTCATTTGATCCCTGCATGAAGCAGATTATCCTTTCATTTGATCCCTGCATCAAGCAGGTTATCCTTTCATTTGATCCCTGCATGAAGCAGATTATCCTTTCATTTGATCACTGCATGAAGCAGATTATCCTTTCATTTGATCATGAAGCTGCATGAAGCAGATTATCCTTTCATTTGATCACTGCATGCATATTTGATCACTCGCAGAATTATCCTTTCATTTGATCCTGTGTGATTTGATCACTGCAGATGCATTATCCTTTTCATTTGATCACTGCATGTAGATCACTGCATTATCCTCATTTGACAGCATGCATATTATCCCTGATTGCATGAAGCAGATTATCCTTTCATTTGATCATGAAGCAGAATTATCCTCTCACATTTGACTGCATGCATAGCAGATTATCCTTTCATTGATTGCATGAAGCAGCCTTTCATTTGATTATCCTTTCATTTGATCACTGCATGAGCAGGAGCAGAAGCTTATCTTGATCATTGAAGCATGATCACTGCATACCTTTCATTTGATCATGCATGCAGATTGATCTCATGAAGCAGATTATCAGATCACTGCATGAAGCATTTGATCACTGCATGAAGCAGATTATCCTTTCATTTGATCACTGCATCAGATTATCCTCCATTTGGTATCACTGCATGAAGCAGATTATCCTCTCATCATTGATTATCCTCATTATCTTGATCACTTTCTCATTTGATCACCTGCATGAAGTTGATCACTATAATAGAACTGCATGAAGTGATTATCCTTATTCTCCTCATTTGATCACTGCATGAAGCAGATTATCCTTTCATTTGATCCCTGGCATCCTTTCCCTGCATGAAGCAGAGATTATTCCTTTCACACTGATCCTGCACGTCCTGTGAAAGCAGATTATCCTTTCATTTGATCACTGCATGAAGCAGGTTATCACTTCATTTGATCCCTGCATGAAGCAGGTTATCCTCTCATTTGATCACTGCATGAAGCAGATTATCCTCTCATTTGATCACTGCATGAAGCAGATTATCCTCTCATTTGATCACTGCATGAAGCAGATTATCCTCTCATTTGATCACTGCATGAAGCAGATTATCCTCTCATTTGATCCCTGCATGAAGCAGATTATCCTTTCATTTGATCCCTGCATCAAGCAGATTATCCTTTCATTTGATCACTGCATGAAGCAGATTATCCTCTCATTTGATCACTGCATGAAGCAGATTATCCTTTCATTTGATCACTGCATGAAGCAGATTATCCTTTCATTTGATCACTGCATGAAGCAGATTATCCTCTCATTTGATCACTGCATGAAGCAGATTATCCTTTCATTTGATCACTGCATGAAGCAGATTATCCTTTCATTTGATCACTGCATGAAGCAGATTATCCTTTCATTTGATCCCTGCATGAAGCAGGTTATCCTTTCATTTGATCCCTGCATGAAGCAGATTATCCTTTCATTTGATCACTGCATAAAGCAGATTATCCTTTCATTTGATCACTGCATGAAGCAGGTTATCCTTTCATTTGATCCCTGCATGAAGCAGGTTATCCTCTCATTTGATCCCTGCATGAAGCAGATTATCCTCTCATTTGATCACCGTATGAAGCAGGAGATTATCCTCTCATTTGATCACTGCATGAAGCAGATTATCCTTTCATTTGATCACTGCATGAAGCAGATTATCCTCTCATTTGATCCCTGCATGAAGCAGATTATCCTTTCATTTGATCACTGCATGAAGCAGATTATCCTTTCATTTGATCACTGCATGAAGCAGATTATCCTCTCATTTGATCACTGCATGAAGCAGATTATCCTTTCATTTGATCACTGCATGAAGCAGATTATCCTCTCATTTGATCACTGCATGAAGCAGATTATCCTCTCATTTGATCACTGCATGAAGCAGGTTATCCTTTCGAAGAAAAAAAATAATGCGACGAGCAGAAATGCATTCTCTTAGTCAGACTTGGTCGGTTCGGAAAATAACCTGATAAACCGTGCGGGGAAAACAATTAGCTGAATAAAAAAATTTTATGATAACATTTACAGGGAGCAGTGACCGCTCCAAGGTTGAACTTAAATGGTTTTTTTTATTTTTTAAGTTTATCTTCGTTTAATTCATGTATTCATGATTTATGATATCTTTTCAAGATGCGAATTATTTTATGTAAGCTGAAAAACAAAGATAGCTAATATCAATGTCTGCAAAGTTATGGAAAATTCCTCGATCAGGTTTGTATAAGTCAGCGTGCCCTGACAGACACAAAACAGTGAAGGAGAGAAATGTGTATTGGGTTAATATTTGATATTGAAATTTTCTATCTTCAATATTTATACGTGTTAAAACAAATAATATTTGTTATATGCAGTACCACTATGCACATTAACAAAATTAACACAAACAAAAAAATTGTAGAACAGTAACAGTACTAAAAAAAATAAGTTCTTTCATCAGATAGAAAACTTATTACTGCCTTTTTTTTCTTCTAGAGACGTGTACGCACCCCAGTAAAATAAAAAAAAAGACAGAAAGGAAATTAGAGTAACACTGCCTTTGGTGCTATGAATATATGTTATTTTCATTAAATTAAGTCTCAAACAAACTAGCGGGCCTACCATATACCATTCTCAGCGTGAAACATCACTAGCAACACCGCTAGGGACCGAACCCATAGCCATTGGATAACGAATTGGACACGCTAACCATCGTCCCATGCAGGACTTCATTTAGTTATTCTAATTATTTTACGTTTCAGGCGCTTGCTGTCTGTAGCCTTAATGCGGAATATGGCAAGCTTTGAGATATGTATGTGCAAGAAGATTTGATCCTTTCATTGTCGTCAGTTTGTAGTGAGATTTGAACAGAAAAAGGATTAGATGGAAGGAGATTGCTCTGAATTGTTATTATGGCAAGACTGATGGATTGTTTGGCTGATTGATTGATAGATTGATTGATAGATTGATTGATAGATTGATTGATAGATTGATTGATAGATTGATTGATAGATTGATTGATAGATTGATTGATAGATTGATTGATTGATAGATTGACTGATAGATTGATTGATAGATTGATTGATTGATAGATTGATAGATTGATTGATAGATTGATTGATAGATTGATTGATAGATTGATTGATAGATTAATATCATTCACTCATCTATGTAGCCTTCTGATTATCACATGATTTCCAGATTTATTTTATCACACCTCCCACACCTCCTACACCTCCCACACCTCCCACACCTCCTACACCTCCCACACCTCCCACACCTCCTACACCTCCCACACCTCCTACACCTCCCACACCTCCTACACCTCCCACACCTCCTACACCTCCCACACCTCCCACACCTCCTACACCTCCCACACCTCCCGCATTATTTTTACATGATAGGGGTAATAAAATAAGACGCCATACTCCAACATAACTCAAATAACTCGAACCCGCGACAAAAGATCCTGAAAGGTCCTGCCACCATTTTGCCACATTTCGTTTGGCAGAATGGAATTCTGGAGTTGAAGCCACAAGCTTAGATTCAACGATAACTAAGCAGGGATACTGACCAGTTGTCGGACATACTTTCACATTAGTGCAGACCGGAGAAAGTTCGGGAGAAAGATAGAGAAAGTC
>JAWDGP010001742.1:45000-55000 GCA_033675545.1 Elysia crispata | reverse complement strand
GGATACGTGATGATGATGATGATGATAGGGATAAGTGTCCATCGAGTTCACATAACCGAGGTTAAAATATTGCAACTCTTTACTAAATTAAAAATCATAGTGATGCCTCCAATAGAGATGATGGTTGTTGGTCTCACTTTGTTCAACTCTACCAAACAGGCCGTGGGAGCCGTATAAGGAGCTGGCTCGAGCCCTATCTACACCATACGTTATGTTATGGCATTTTTTTTTTGAATTTCTTCCAATTTGTGTTTACTGTTAGATCTAGGTTAATGGTTTTTGCAAATTAAACGAAAACTGTTGTTATCTATAATCATTTTGATGTGCATTTAAAGAAGTAAAGTTACTGGGTTTGGAGAATTATGCAACTGAAACTGAGCGCGAATCGCTCGAGAGAGATGAAAAGAATGGGCTTGACTTAAAAGAAGGGGAATATGAAGTTGAAGAAAGAGGCGTAGGAGGAGGCGGGATAAGAGGAGCAGGAAGTAAAGAAAAGGAAAATAGAATTATACAATGAAGTTTAATAGATGGCAATGGAGAAGAGTGCCTGAATAAAGAGCGGCATTGGCTATAGGGAATGCGGTTTCACAAGAGTTGTTCCTCGTGAGTTTCTGTTCAATAATCAGAAGTATTTCGAAGATTAAGCAGAACTGAATAGTTTTAGTGTAAAATGTTTTTGCCATGTACACTTTTTATGTTTCCCTTTTTTACTTGAAATTTTAGACCAATGTGCAGTCTTGTAAACGCTATTGCTTGATACGCTAACTGCAACTTAAAGTAGAGCTAATGACTTCCAACTAGGTAGCATATTACTTTCTGTGAAATCGCATTCCATATACTCGTTATATAGATCCTCCTGTAATGCTTTGTCTTTTCAGAAATCCCAAGTTATTTTAAGAAGCACCCTTAAAACTGCCAAATCAACCAATACTTATTGATACCTTTGTTTTTGTTTTTCTTTTTTTTTAAACGGCACTGATAATTATTTTGCAAAAAAATCCAATAAGCAGTCTAAAAAGTCTTAAGGAAGATATGACTTGCAACGAAAAAAAAAAAAAAACCAATACCGGAGAGTCATCATGGAAAAATCCATCCCAGGTCACAACGAACACGTCTGGTTTATTAACCATTTGGACCAAGAAAATGCAATTGAAACCGTTCAGGCCTACGGAGGGTCAGAGATTATCAGTGAAGATACGTCATCGAAAGCTTTGGACAAAAAGGTCTTTTAGATCTACGCTCTGTGTCGATGGTTTTGATATCTCCACTCATGCCTGGACACTGTGTCAGTACAGATAAAAGACCTCTTGTCACAGTTTCCATCTGGTCTTCATAACCTTGTACCAAGCGCCATTGTGAGACTCAACCGCTGCTGCTCTGGTGACACATCGGTGTTTAGAAGGTTCGAGTGAGAGTTCCCAAGCTGTGACCTTATGACCCGAGGTGGTACGTGATCGCGCGTGACTGGAAGATGGTTCGACCACAGACGTGGGTTCAGAGGACACGTGACACGGGCAGTGAGAGACCAGGATCATCCCCTATCTGGTGCAGTATGTCAAGGGCGGTAATCATAGTTCTACTAAATATAGGCGACATTAAGCAAATTTTGTTGAGCTTATCAGCAGCTGGCAGCTTACACTACATTCAACTAAAGTGTACAGATAATGCTACTGAGCGGGTCCTTTTCTTCACTTTGGATAGTTTCTTCACTTTGGATAGTTTCTTCACTTTGGATGGTTTCTTCACTTTTACTCCTCCTCATGCATTCTCTATTCAGTATTCTTCAGCTCCTCTCACTCATCTCGTCCATTATATTTTACTTCCTAACCCCCCCCCCCTCCCTCCCCTTTCCCCAAACTCCGCAAATTACCTTTTCTTCTTCTTCTTCTTCTTCCTCCTCCTCCTCCTCCTCCTCCTCTTCCTCTTCTTCTTCTTCTTCTTCTTCTTCTTCTTCTTCTTCTTCTTCTTCTTCTTCTTCTTCTTCTTCTTCTTCTTCTTCTTCTTATTATTATTATTATTATTGTTATTATTATTATTATTATTATTGTTGTTGTTGTTGTCGTTGTCGTTGTTGTTGTTGTTGTTGTTGTTGTTGTTGTTGTTGTTGTTGTTGTTGTTATTATTATTATTATTATTATTATTGTTGTTGTTGTTGTTGTTGTTATTGTTATTATTTTCTCTTATTTCTTTCTCTACTTGTTTGTGCACAATTAGGATCAAAATTCTTTTGATTTCTAATTTTTACTTTACAGAAACATTTTCAAAGATCTAAGGACACAAAACAGAAGCAGAAAAGGCATGTGGTATTGAAAAGTCCGTATTATTTTGAATGAAAGCAAAGTATTTGCCTCAAGACTTTAATCTGTTTAGCCCACTTCGTTCAAGGTATACTTTTATGGACATTACATCTATTTTCGCCAATTTGGTGACGGTATGCAAAGATGGACATGGTATCTTTACTCCCCTGTGTTGGTCAAAGTATATTTGGATGGACGTAGCTATATTGCTCCATTTTTGTCAAATTATACTTTGATGGATATAATATCTAAACAATCATTATGTCGCATTTTTTTTTTTTTTAATAAACGCACAGCTAGCTGTAAATTTCCACAATGCAGTGCACCTTCAGGCACTTTATGCGGAAATTCATGACATTCTAATAAAAGCTGATTATAGTTTTAGAAAGTACAGATATATTCCTATTGGCATAAACCATGTTTCATCTGCAATGGCGTTTGTGTCCATATTTAGTGTTTAGTCTTTTTTGATTATTATTTTTGAGTTTTCGAATGAAAATTAAAAAAAAAAAAATCTTAGTTTTTAAAAGAAACAACCTTAAAACTGCGCAATTTGTGAAGGTCAAGGACGTATTATGTTCACAATTTTATTTTTTTTTAATCGGAGTATTAATGAAAACCAAGAATGTCCGCGTGATTTGAGTTCACTTGATTTGTGAGCCTAATGACGATGTAACTGTTTTATGGAAGCAGTTCGGAAGACGTGTAAACGAGATTGGCGTCACATTCGTAAGTAAGTCTGTGTAAACAGTCAAACGACTAAAACGTTTTTACAGCATTGGAAGATAAACAAATTTATTTTTACCTGGTTGTCTGCACTGTCTGTCTGAGGACGTGCCGTCTGTTTCCGGAACTGGTTACCTTACATTCCTTGCGACAGTGGTATCCGGGTACTTTCTGGGAAAATCCGTATAGATGACCTGAAAATTTTGTAAGTACTGCTGGACCAAGCCAAAAGTATGCCCTAAGCTGAAGGTTCCCGATAATGACTTTGTGAAAGGTTCATAATCTTTACTTTCCTGGTATTTGAAAAGTTGTCGTAATAGATTTACAAAGTAAAGATTTGATGTTGAAGGCAATGTCGAGAATATGAAAATATTGCCAAATCCTCACGTAAAGGTTTGTAAGAGCAGCCGAATGGAAGTTCGCATGGGAATCAATATGTATATGTATATGCTCAGTTCGCATGGGAATCAATATGTATATGTATATGCTCAGTTCGCATGGGAATCAATATGTATATGTATATGCTCAGTTCGCATGGGAATCAATATGTATATGCTCAGTTCGAAAAATCAGCTTTCAGGGGAGGATTATCTGAAATATGTTTTTCCAAAATCAACTTTTCGAAGAGAAATGATGTGCTGTTTACGAGCTTTTTATATATTATGAGGAAAAAAAAAGTGATGGGGAGAAGAGAGGGAGAGAGAGAGAGGGGGGGGGAGATAGAGAGAGAGGGGGGGGAGAGAGAAATAGAGAGGGGGAGAGAGAGAGAGGGGGGGAGAGAGAGAGGGGGGGAGAGAGAGAGAGAGGGGGGAGAGAGAGATAGAGAGAGGGGGAGAGAGAGAGAGGGGGGGGGGAGAGAGAAAGAGAGGGAGAGAGAGAGATGGTGGGTATGTTTTCAACATTAGCGATTATTCAGGAAATGGTGCTTATATGCTACAATTTTGTGATTTGTTCTTAAAGCTAATTTTAGATTGTTTCCAACATTATTTTCAGTCAAAGAAGATCTATGCTTTACTTGTGTTGAATTTTATTTCAGACAAAGCTGTTTATTTGGCCTTGACAACTCCATAGCCTCTTGTATTTCCTTGACGTTCAAAATAAAATCCAGACTTCCTTGTTATTTAACAGGCAGTATTACCGTGAGACGACGATTCTAATGTTCATAATTATAAGCGTACACACACACACACAGAGGCAAAAACAAGACGTCAGTCCGGAGGTTACACTGGACACCAGATCTAGTAGCTGTCGGTTTCGTAACGTGAGTGATTACACCATCATGGACTAAATCTGGGTCTAATCAGACATCAGACATCAGACATCAGACCTCTGCACACGGTACGGACCGTGCTCGAGTCAGACGGCTAGGACTGATACTCCAAGCATCGGTGGGGGATGGTGGAAGTTGAGAATATGTCCCCCAATTAATGTTGCAGGATTTGTCACGCTGAAGAAGAAGAAGAAGAAGAAGAAGAAGAAGAAGAAGAAGAAGAAGAAGAAGAAGAAGAAGAAGAAGAAGAAGAAGAAGAAGAAGAAAAAGAAGAAGAAGAAGAAGAAGAAAGAAGAACAATAACAACAACAATAATAAAAACAGCAAAAGCAATAACAAAAACAACAACAATAACAAGAGTAAGAACAAGAACAAGAACAAGAAGATCAAGAAGAAAAAGAACAGGAAGAAGAATATATTATATAATAACTGGATGTGGCAAGCGAACCCATAGATTAGAGCTGAACTAGCTGTGCCACGAACTGTCCACCGGTAACGGTATAGTTCGGAGCCGAGATTAGAAATCTTTGCAACCTATAGGGCAAGTGACTTGACACACATGTCATCATCCCTACAATTTTTAGAACGTAAACAATATAAAATGAGCCAATCGTCACATGGCAAAACATACAGTATAATTATTTAGGTACAAAAAGGTTATGAACGGGTCCGAGATATCTTAACCTGGTGATTCTCAAGAATAAACTTTTTAGAATCAAGTTGGCTCACTTGACAATGCAATTAGATAATACATTATGTTTAACAACTTCCTTATCATAATATTGTGCCATTTTGCGAGTCAGTCGATCTCTGTTTGTTGCTGTTGGCTGATTGAAACCACGCGTAACAAACCGGTCAAGGTAATTCGCTCAGCATCAAGTGGGTGTGAAAATCAAATCATGGATTATTTATTAGATATGATAAGAATAATTTACCGAGTTTTTGCAAACCCCATCTAATTATAGATCCTTTTTTACACTAATAAATGAAATCGACTAATCATGTACCCTACCAATCTGTTTTTAGATCCTTTTAAACGCTTATAAGAAAGCTCTGAATTTTCCAATGAAGTGCATAAAAGTACAGTACACTTGCCTTGCGGGGATTCTTAGCCGCGCAATTTATTTCAACCTACGTGATAATAAATGTTTAAAGAAAATCTGTAAATAGACTTGGATTTTACAAAATAACTTAACTATTCTTGTATTATCATGTAGGTACCAATAGATGTGGAGCTATAAGAGCCGCAAAACAACTCACCTCATGATCTTTATGACTGCACCTATAATAGAAGGATTTTTAAACAGACTGAAAAATAACGTAATAAATCACTTTCAGTACTGCCACTTGTACCATAGATGAAGGACAGTTAGAGAGGAAAGGATAATAATATTATGTCGTGTCCATATTATTGGCATCCCTGGGGTCATCACTGGGATTTTATTTTTTTTTCTTTCCAACCTTTGAAATGGTATTCTTGTTGAATTTCTTGTGTTTTTATTACTGTGACTGTTAAATTGATATCGGTACTACTATCATAATTTTCAAACAAGAGGTTAATTAGTAGGTGTGTTTTTTCTACCTTTATGGGGAAATACAGGCGTAATTTTAGCAAATAATTATTTTCATTTTCCTTTGAGGTCTTATTCAACTTTTCATGTCTACAAATAGTATGACTGAGGCCGTAAAATAATTGTTTTGGAACTTTAACATTTTGCCTTTCTAATCCTGCTGAGCGTGGAAAGTGGTCAGACTTATTGACGCAATGTAACACGTTTCTTTTCCAACTCGCTGATTGGTCGGTATATTGGTTGGTATAGGTCATCCACATGGAAATAAAGTAACTCGACATACATTAGATGGTGATGTGATGGCATTGCGAACATACATCTATTCGAATTTTTCTGGTAGATTTCGTAACACGCAAAAGTGACGTTGAATTTATATTTTTTAAAGAAATTTAATCTTCGAGAAATTCTATCATGGCGTTCCAGTCTCAATAAACAGATATGTTTATAATGTAGACGTTTCCTAGGAAAAAGAAGTATAAGCACTTTTCTAATAAATAGCTAATTTGGAAAAATCCAGATCTATTTTTAGATCATTTTAAACATTCATCATCATGTAAGTTTAAATATGTACCCAATTATGAATTTCCGAAAGTCAGTTCACTTTTAGGTACTTTTAACAGGAATTCGTGTACTTCTCCTTAGCGTTTAAATAGTTTGGGACAGTACAGAATAAACACATATCGCCATATTAACGTACATTTTTAACCATATGGGAGCAGCTGTAACATACAGAGCCCCAGCATAGAGCAAAACAAAAATTAAATGATAAAATATATTCAAAGTTTTCCTCGAGGATTTATTGACGTGTCTCTGTCTGGACAGACATAAGTTTTGCTAACAAGTTCAATGCTTGAATCTTGTTTTCTCTTTTTTTTCGTGGTGTGCTTGTTTCTTTCGCCATGTTGTTTTTTGCAATGATGATGATGTGGATGATGATGATGCTGATGATGATAGAAATGATGATGATGCTGATGATGCGAAAGAGAAAGAGAAAGAGAGAGAGAGAGAGAGGAGGAGAGAGAGAAAAAAAGGGAGACGAAGAGAGAGAGAGAGAGAGAGGAAGAGAGAGAGAGAGAGAGAGAGAGAGAGAGAGAGAGAGAGAGAGAGAGAGAGAGAGAGAGAGAGAGAGAGAGAGAGAGAGAGAGAGAGAATTAGGCTTTATGAATCATTTCCCATCATATTAATTTTTGTGTGATCAAGTTTCAAATTACGGCCTCATCACGGTATGTTTTAAATATTTTGATCTTTAGTTCTGCAGTTCTGATATCTCCCTATCGTGTTATGATTTTAATTCGCATTATGATATTACTAATCTGAATCACGGGGAAAAATTTGCTCCGAAAATACAGTAAACGCTTAATAATTCGTCACGTATAATACAACGTTTTTTTTTACTTTCTGAGTGTCATTTGCTATCTCTCTCTCTCTCTCTCTCTCTCTCTCTCTCTCTCTCTCTCTCTCTCTCTCTCTCTCTCTCTCTCTCTCTGTATCTATCTATCTATCTATCTTTCTCATTCTTTGCCCTCTCTATCTTGCTCTTACATATTCTCTTTCTTTTTCCTTTCTCACGTTTCATTTCTCTCTCTCTCTCTCTCTCTCTCTCTCTCTCTCTCTCTCTCTCTCTTTCTCTCTCTCACTCCCTTTCTATAGCTCCCTGTCTCTCTTGGCAACTCAAAACTAAAAGATATCTAGACTTGGGACAGACGGACATGAAAAGGTGGGACACCAAACTCACCCAGCGACAACAAAAGCTTGCTAAACAAAGACCGGTTTCATTGCCCCAAGGTGTGACTGGGCAAACATTCTTGACTAAATACTCTGTTTGATTTTTGTTTTTCTTCATTATTCCAAACAGAGCTTAGATTAAACTAGCAATATGAAATATCAGCTGATTCTTACTTGCCGAATCTACATGAATTTTGTTATCGTTTTCAAAGCTTGTTAGAAGGCAATGGGATCGTGCAGAATCTGTCGGTGTCTAAATGTGCATCCCGATCGAGGAATTTACAGCTGCGCATTGATTTAGACCAAAGCTCAGATCGTGCTCCATATTTTTAAAGAGTCAGTTTTCCATGCGTTTGAGAAGAATAATGTTTGAGTTTCTATTTTGAATATAAGAGAATCAGACGCGCCATGAGTCCATTAATAATACTTGGGGGCCACAGGTCTACATTGTTGTATTAAGGTTTATATATATTGCATCTTTCAAGGATCTACGTCATCCAACATGGCGGCACATCTGGTTGCTACGGGTTGCTACGAGAAGACGTTCGCCTATTTCATTGGACAATAATATTCTTTAAGGAGAGAGAAGTCTAAGAAGTTTGTACACCTTTTTTCGGGCCCTAGAATTTTAGCATGTTTTCTCTGATGGCGGCGAATTTTTCGTCTTCTCAGGTCAGGAAGATCATGTGTTTGTAACGTGCGTGAAGTGTGTGCCATATGACCACGTTTTTTTTTTCCCCAGGCTCACGACTTTGTTATATTATCTTCTTTAAATCGGGGTTAAGTACTTATATCTACCAATATCAAACTACTATTGCGTCGAGTACCACTACAAAACATCTGTTTTACAGCAGGTGGCATTTGTGGATAAAATAAGTGCAGTATGGTGGCCGTATCTTATCTGTAATTCGTATAATTCGTGCGTCTTTGAGATACTCTTGACTTTTTTTTCTGGCTCATTCAGTTAAGAAACAATATACTCGTGTTGACTTTTCACCTGTTGAAAAGGATTAAAGTAAAGTTTCGAGAACACGGATTTCAACACGGAGCAACATTCAGATCTTTCAGCACATTTAAAAAAAAATAATATAATCCATATTTCCCATTAAGTAATCTTATCTTTTCTGCAATCAGGTTTTTTTTTTTCCCAAATGATGGACTAGATAAATTAGTTCAATGAAAATGACTTACACTTTTTTGTGTGTGTTTGTCAGTGGAAAATTTAAACTACGTCAACACAGATTTAACAAACCGTTTCAGGATTTTTCGTTACGAGCTTGCCATATTAAGATCCCTCCCCCCCCCCCCCCCCCCCCCCCCCTCTTTCCAAAAAAAAAAAAACAAAAAAAAAAACCCACTTTCATTACTGTTTCGGACTGATTAAAAAAATATGACATAACTATCGATGAGTCGGTTAAAAAATCTCTTAAGACAGTTACTGTACTAATCAAAAGTTAGTAAGCGATACTAACTCTGTCTTTATTTTTTTTTAGTGAGAAGTAGTAGTAGTAGTAGTAGTAGTAGTAGTAGTAGTAGTAAAAGTAGTAGTAGTAGTAGTAGTAGTAGTAGTAGTAGTAGTAGTAGTAGTAGTAGTAGTAGTAGTAGTAGTAGTAGTAGTAGTAGTAGTAGTAGTACTAGTAGTAGTATTAGCAGTAGTAGCAGTAGTAGCAGCAGCAGTAGTAGTAGTAGTAGTAGTAGTAGTAGTAGTAGTAGTAGTAGTAGTAGTAGTAGTACTAGTAGTAGAAGTAGTAGTAGTACTACTAGTAATAGTAGTAGTTGTAGTGGTAGTAGTAGTAGTAGTAGTAGTAGTAGTAGTAGTAGTAGTAGTAGTAGTAGTAGTAGTAGTAGTAGTAGTAGTAGTAGTAGTAGTAGAATTATTATTATAATGGATAGTTTTTTTTTATTTTATTTCCTCTTGTAAACTAATTTCTCTTTATTAATACTTGATAAAAAGCAATGAATATTTATAAATGATGATAATTTGATTTTAAAAAAAAAATGGGGAAAATTTGAAGTGGAATATTCTATGACCTACTTTCACTTCCAGTTTTTCTAGGCAACTCCGAAAACTTAAGATCTAGTCGCTGCTGGAACAGCCGTAAAGTCCAGCCTTGTCTGAATTGTCTATCTGTGACAGTCTGCTGTCAGTTGACCTGTCCAGTCCTGGCCTACATTTTGTTTCAGATTCCATAGATAACTAGATCCAGATCTAGAATGAACAGAAGCAGAACGCTGGAAATTTTCCACTCACTGCTTCGCAGGTCATCACGGTCCGAGTTCATGCAGACTCCAACCCCGACTGATAGTCAGTGACAGTAGGGGTGACCTCTCATCGAAAAGGTCAGGGTCACGATTGTTTGGGTGATTAGACTAGACTCCCCCACCCCTAGCACCATAAGTCTGTGATCTAC
>JAWDGP010001742.1:40000-42500 GCA_033675545.1 Elysia crispata | reverse complement strand
AGTAGGGGAAATTGGTTAAACTGGACTTCATTCTAAAACATTGGTTTCTTTCTGGCTGTTGAAAACAAAAAAACACATACACAGAGTGAGAGATAGACAGAGCCAAAATGAGCAAAATCTGATAGAAAAAAGGAGAGAAAGAGAGAAGAAGTTAAAGAAAAAGAGGTAAATAGAAATATAAAAGTAACTAGAAAAAGACAGAGAGAGAGAGAGAGAGAGAGAGAGAGAGAGAGAGAGAGAGAGAGAGAGAGAGAGAGAGAGAGAGAGAGAGAAAGTGGAGAAAAAGGAGGAGATACAGATGCTGTGATAGTGATTAAAAAAATGAAGACGTAATAAAATAGATTAATGAAACAATTTCAGTCTTCAAATTCTCGAAGAATTGATGAATCAGCAATAATCGTTTCCTTCTAGCTAAAAAAATTCATTAACTATCGATTTAGACCTTTTGCCTGTCTGGTTTAGTCTGCCCTAGCCGTCTGCTGTGGTATCAGCCTGAACTCGGGACCACCATTGATAAGTCTTACCTGTCCCTGTCCCTGTTACACATCAGATCTTGGTTCCCTGGGCATGTAAACTCTGATCTCGTATCTCTAAGGTCGAAGGTCACCAAGTGTCACCCGACATCTTGTCACTCCGACACTTCCGATAACCAATGTCGTGGATTTTTTTTATACACAAAACGAAACAAAACGAAAACCACAAGATTACGTGTAATAATTGTTAGCTAATTTTGCGAAAGCTCAATCTATTTATGGAATCTTTTGACGCTCATCACTAAAGGAAATCAACCAGTTCCGTATTTTCCCAGTCTGTTTTTAGATCTTTGAAAACTGCATTAGAAACCTGTGGATTTTCTCATCAAGTGCACTCCTTTGCGGGAATTCTTAGCCGCGCAGTTATTTACACCAATATGTTAAAGAATGTTTAAGAAAACCTGTATATATGTTGCGTTTTTTTCAAAATTAGTTAAGTATTCTGTTAAGCGAGAATCTTTAAAAGCTTGAGATCGTGCAGATTTAGATGTTTTACTATAAATAGCGCAAGAGCTTTTTCGGAGAGGCTAATGGAGTAACGCACCAACTGAGTTACGAATCATCATCAGGAAACCCCGTGATGTCATGATGAGCCGAAAAATATGGTATGGGAGGAGATAACATGAAATCTAGGCCTGTGAAGGGGCAACCACTCTGTCAGACATTAACCATTTAACTGTTGGTGTTTTAATGGTAAAAGAACAAAGGAACAACAACAAAAAAAAAAAACAAAAAAAAAAAAAAACAGTGCGCCCATTAAAGCTTTTTAAAATAAAACTTTGGAGTAAATGCTTACATAAACTAATGTTTAAATTCACTGATAACACTTTTCTTCTTTAACTCTTTGTCTAGGCAAAGCTAATTTTGATAGATCACAAAAACTGACTTATTTTTTACCTATAATGATAACAACCAGGAAAACTGTCTAGACTTAATTTTAGCTACTGTGCCAAGAACGATAACCCAAACACCTACGGCTTAGATAAAAGTGATTAAGCTAAAAAAAAACAAAACAAAAAAAAAACAAAAAAAAAAAAAAACAATTAAGTGAACCTAAATAAGCTAAAAATAGAAGAATGGTCCACCGATCTGTTACGGAATCTACGAACGATTAGGGGAAAAAAAACTTTTCGGTTAAACATCATTTCAAGCATTTCTTTTCCTTGTTTTTTTTTTTTTCTTTTTTCTTGTTTTGTTGAAGAGATGTCTTGATATATTAAGAATTAAGAGACGAGGTCAATTCTGTTTGCGTGCAGCTCTAAATATAAGCTTCGATTAAAAAATAAAACCGCTTTATAAAGAAGTTGAAAGAAGCTTGACATTACTCCCGACCTTGACCCCTCCAGATGCTGACTGACCACGCCTACAGCGGGCCTCGCGCCGCCGCCGACTCCATCGTCAAGAGGTTCCAGAGTGTGGCCGACAAGGACCAGGTGCGCATCATGGACATGGGTTGCGGCACGGGCCTGGTCGCGGAGGATGTAAGTAGCTCTGGTCACGGCTCTCGGCTGCCACAGCTCCGGACCCCGACCGCAATAATATATATAAAAAAAAAAAAACAACAACATCAAAGAACTAAGAAAACGGAATGATTAATGAGCAAGGAATCTTAAAGCATTTGTGGTCAGTGGAGAAGGAAAAAGCCGGATTGAGAAGGGGGAGAGAAGGGGTGAAATTGAAACCAAAATTGCAAAAAGAAAATAGAATTTTTTGAAAATTATGAATATTTCTGAAGTGTTAATGAAAGGGAAAAAACACCAAAAAAACATTTTCCACAAGTTTTTCACAGCCAGCCAGCAGGTTTATTTTACTGAATTGCTACTCTTGCTCTTACTCTTCTCTTTTTTTTTTTTTTTATTACTTTTATGCATTCGCGTGATCACCTGTTAAGTTCACTTTTTTATGACATCGTGTTAGACTCCCACTGTTTATAGGATTGTTGACTTTGTTGTTGTTTTGTTACTGAT